>JAEQBA010004607.1:245000-479833 GCA_019434445.1 Phalangium opilio | reverse complement strand
TGGGTGTTTGTAGGTACTTGTGGGTGTTTGTAGGTACTTGTGGTGTTTGTAGGTACTTGTGGGTGTTTGTAGGTACTTGTGGGTGCTTGTAGGTGCTTGTGGATACTTGTGGTGCTTGTGGTACTTGTAGGTACTTGTAGGTACTTGTGGTGCTTGTGGTTCTTGTGGGTGATTGAAGGTACTTGTAGGTACTTGTGGGTGCTTGTAGGTTCTTGTAGGTACTTGTGGGTGCTTGTGGTTACTTGTGGGTGCTTGAAGGTACTTGTAGGTACTTCTGGGTGCTTGTGGTTACTTGTGGGTGCTTGAAGGTACTTTAGGTACTTGTGGTGCTTGTGGTTACTTTGTGTTACTTTCCACGGGTGCCTCTGGGTGCTTGCAGGTACTTGCCCCCGGTGCTTGCAGGTACTTGCCCCGGGTGCTCCTGGGTGCTTCCCCGGTGCTTGTAGGTACTTGCTTGCCCCGGGTGCTTGTAGGTACTTGCTCCAGGTGATTGTAGCTACTTTGCTCCGGGTGATTGTAGTACTTGATCCGCGTGCTTGTAGGTACTTGACCCGGGTGCTTGTAGGTACTTGACCCGGGTGCTTGTTGGTACTTGCCCCGGGTGCTTGTAGGTACTTGCCCCGGGTACTTGTAGTACTTTGCCCTCCTCCATAGGATTAACATTACACTAAATTTTGGAAGCTCGTAACTCTGGTTTTATTAGAGATACAGGATATCCTTTGATTATGTAATAGTCCTATTTTCCCCTTCCCTCCTTTGTTAACATTTGCTCCATGGGATACTCCATATACGGGAAAACATGGAAAACTCAGGGAAGTATATGGGGAAAAGCCTGGAAATCTCAGGAAATTTGTTTTCGAAAGTTGTATGAAGCTTGTTTTGGAACATATGTTATAAACTCATGGTTTTAGTTATATAAAGTTTTACCAAAGCGATATCTAGTTTACTAAGAGAAGTATTAGATGAATAAGTATTCGCGCCCCATAGTCCCAGTCCCACTTTCAAAATACAAGGGGGGACGTAAAAGGAGGCCGGGCTATTTCGCCTCTCGGCAGTCGGAAAATACGTAGTTTTTCGTCATTCGCGTCGCGTTTACGTGAGTTTTCTGGTCCGTGACCAAATAAGCATTTTTTAAACTGGACATTAGGCCAGTGACTTTCCTGACTTGGAAAAAATAAACTGCTCCGTTACCATTGACCAGAGCACGTCGTCTGCTAAACTAAAGAAGTGGATAATTAAAATATGAGAATTTTAATGTGTGGAGTCTGATTACCCTTGAACTTTCTTAGTAGTCTCGTGGACCACTGACCCCCCTCCGATTTAATTTTTGAACTGGACCAGGGAATTTTTAAACTGGTCATTTGCCCTGTGTCACCGCCTTATTTCCCACGCTGGCGCGAGTTGTTTTGCGTTGTCGAGTGCGTGATGGAGTTGGCTATGCCTGGAGTCCCAACCTTGAAGGAGAGAGGAGTAGAAACCCCCACACCTATAGCGTTGCCTGTGTACCCCCACCTACGGCAACATAGTCCTCTCAGCATCCTCAGCGGTTAGGTAGGGTCGTACTGGACTAAATTGTAAAAGGCGCTCCCTCTATCTTCAAAATAGAAGCTAGTTCTCATACAAATAAAATGGCGCTCCGCGGCAGCACTTAGCAATCGCCTACCGAAGGGTAGGGGCGTGCGCGAGGTACATAGGGAGAGATACGGTGCCGCAGGTCGCCCATCATTATTTCCAATCCATCTCAACTTCGTTATCACTGTCCCAACCCCCGCGACTTCCAACCACTAGCATAGCCCACTCGATCACGCTCTCTTTTCCCCGGCTACATATTTTGAAGATGGCACTTTTTAGGCGTATTAACAATCTTGGATCATCTTGGTGAACTTTTAGGGTAGCCCTGACTATATTTTGTTTAAGGTTTTAAGCTTCATATCAAACAGACGTTAGTTTATGCTACAAAAAAAGTGTGAAATTGAAAATCTCGGATCGTCTTTATGAAGTTTTAAGGATATCCGAATTTCATATTGGGCTTATGACAATTTTGAGCTAAATGATAAACGGACATAATCAGCATTTTTAAAAATTTTGTAAAATTGTTAATTTGGTTCTATTTCTTGAATTTTTAGGGGGCGCCTCGCGTTTCAATGAATGATTGTAAAAAATTGTATGATGTTAATTACAATAAGAATACAAACTTTTATTGATTTACGTTTTTTTGAAGTATCATAATAAATAAATGTCTGATTGAGCAAAAGTTATGGTCCCCTATATATATTTGTTTCAGCTTAGTGCAGATTTTGAAAATGTTAAACAGTTTCTTAACATTCTTAATTAAAATGAAGACTGAAGGAACAGATATTAATCAAAAATGTCTTGATTAGAATCAAGACCTAAAAAGTATCGATAAGACTGAGGTTATCACTTGTCTGAAGGATCAGATATTAATTTTCCTTTTTAATTGAAACTTAAATGCATGCTTAAGAAAAAACAACGTTCCATTACCGTTTTCCGTTGAAATAAATTATTTTACTGGTAATCAATTTCAAAAATTTACTTATCTCGGCTTTTCGACCACAATTCCATTCCCCGAAAACATTTTATCATTACATTAATTACTTTTGGGAGATAACGTGTCAAAATAAACTATAAAACAATAAAAAACTGTAATAGCGGTCTGTTAAGCCATGATAACAACCTTTTAAAAGTTACAAGCAGTAGCGTCGCTAGGGTTTGAAATTTGGGGGGGGGCTAAATCTGGGCAAACTATTTTAATGTTATTATAAGAACTTAATATAAACAAGATGGCCCAAGGGCTGGGACTTAATAGTAGCCACATCGTTATCTATTTAATTAGCACATGAATAAAAAGAAAAAAATTCTAAGACCCTAAACAAAAAATCAGAAATGTCCGACCCCACAGTGGTAGCGTGTATTACTGCTGCGCCAGGATTTTCACTCGTCTTAGGTTTATTTTTAGTTTTGGTTAGCTTTTAGTCCATACTATTGGGACTCCCTTCGAAAGAACATGAAACATTTTACTTGTTTCCATCTGTTTTTTTCTTCAAAATTTTACTGTTTGATATTGAAATTTTTTTATATATTGCTACAGAATTTTAGGTTGCTAACAGCAATTTTTTGGTAGGGTTTACTGATTATTTTTGGGGGGGCTAAGTTTGGAATTTGGGGGGCTATAGCCCCCCCCCCCAAAAAAGGCCTAGCGACGCCACTGGTTACGAGGACTATATAACCCTTTCGAGACTAACAGGACCTGAGCAAACAATAGCTTAACCTGCTACTAGTACGAACAGATGTAAACTGGAGTTGAAATTTCATCATGTGCGACCTGTGGCCCAGAAACTCTCCCATAGTCCCAGTATGTGTAGAACATAATTTTTTTCGCTGTTATCTGCCAAAATCAATCTTTCTAGGTAGTGCCGCCTCCTCACTTGAATATTTCATGATATATTAAGGTTTGAACGAACAAAATTCTAGATTACTATTTTCACTACCATGTCCCTCTGCTACCTTGAAGCAAAATTTCCTCTCTTTTTGCTGCTCATTACCGGTGCCATTCCCTTGACTTTCTGTTCGTTATAACTACTATCATGAGTTTATTAATTTCAAACCAAAATATAAAAAAATGGATTCATTTTCCTTTTGTGCTACTTAGAATATAACGTTGTGCCGCGCCTTATCAAATAGTCTCTAACCATTGTTAGAAACTAGAGAGAGAAATTGGGCAGTAACACTGATCATGCCCTGAACTATGAGAAAGAACAATACGACGGTTCACTAAAGTACACTTGATATTACATCATTTTGCAAAACCGCGAGTAAAAATGTTACTGTCCCTATTGAATTTGGCGCCATTGGTTTTAGAATAATTAAAATGTTCCACTGCCAAGCGTGCTGGTCACGAATGGAGATGTAACGTCTTTAGGAACCTTTTAAAACGCAAAAACCATACACGTACTCTCCCAAAAGTAATTAATGTAATGATAAAATGTTTTCGGGGAATGGAATTGTGGTCGAAAAGCCGAGATAAGTAAATTTTTGAAATTGATTACCAGTAAAATAATTTATTTCAACGGAAAACGGTAATGGAACGTTGTTTTTTCTTAAGCATGCATTTAAGTTTCAATTAAAAAGAAAAATTAATATCTGATCCTTCAGACAAGTGATAACCTCAGTCTTATCGATACTTTTTAGGTCTTGATTCTAATCAAGACATTTTTGATTAATTAAACTAGGGTTGGTACTGGTAAATATGAACCATTCTGTTTTTTCTTTAAAATTTTGTAGCTAATTTTTGGGCGGCTTAAATTCCTTTTAAAAGGGCTCAATTTGTAGATTGAATATCGAGAATCACGATAGAAATCGTATGAACATTGTAGGAATACGTGGATGAAAGATACAAACCTATATACACACCAACTCGGACTAATCAACTTAGGTTGATGCCAATTTTAGGTGTTGCTTAATACAATACCATCGGGGAATAAGCTCTAGGAAGAGTTAAAATAATCCCACGATAACAAACCTTTAATCGTTAGATAGATCACGTTTTTCGCTAGAAAATTGATATTAATATCTGTGGTTTCGATTCGGAATTCGATTTTATAAATAGAGTTGGAAAAAACCAAGTAAAAATTGCAAATGTTTCAAGGTTAATTAGAATCCTTTATAAGCTATTTTACTATAAAATAAAAAGTAAAAGTGGTGTAAGGAATCTACGTTCGGATAATATTAACTTTAAAATACATCATTGACCCAAAAAGACTCAAATTTCGCGCCATTAGTAAATTTATCAATTTAGCGGTAAGAGGGCGGTAGCTTCCACTACTTATTGGGCGGGAAAGCGAGAAAAAGAGACAGCTGCTATGCGAGGTATCGAAATAAATAGGACTTCTCAACAAATTATTGAACATTTTGACTCGAGTATTGTTTTAACTATATTATCCTATTATCACTTATCACATCTGCGTAAACTTTAATCTAGGTGCATGAATTTAGGCCCTACGTAATGGTAGCTCCTTCAGGGTTGCCACGGAATTTTCAGAACCAAATTCCCTGACTTTTCCAGGTTTTCCCAGGCCGAAAGTGTGAATGTTTACAGCACGTTTTAAGTGCTTATAATTTAATAAACTCACTACATTAAGTTTTCCCATATATTTGTTGCACAAAACAAATAAGAAACATTTTAACTATAAATAACAGTCTAAGAGAGCATTTACTTTACAAAAACAATTCTAGACATTTTTAAGGATTAATCTAGAGTTTTCTGTGTTGATAGAGTATGAGGAGAAACTTTCATTACTCTTTCAATAAAGACTTATTCCCAGAAGTTTTACCCACTAAAATCAAATTCGCTGACTTTTCCCTGACTTTGCTGAAATTTTTAAAATTCCCTGACTGTTCCCTGACCTTTTCGGCCCATTTTTAAATTCCCAGACTTTTCCAGATTTTCCAGAATTTCCAGGTACTGTGGCAACCCTGTCCTTTCCCAGGGCCTTTTTTATTCCTCCCATTTGATTATCATTGTTGTTCACATTTGGGTCCAGTGTTCAGTCACTACCTCCTTCAGTATTTAGGGTCAGGGTGTTTACATTTACCAGCGATTGTTCACATTTGAGGTCCTCTAAGGGTATTGGGAAATAGGATATGGATATTGTGCAAAATTTAAGAGAGTTAAAAAGCTGAAAACAGTGAATTGTGTCTAAAGAATCATATTTCATATCCTGAAAGTTTCTGGTGTCTAACGTTAGCTCCACGGAAGTTATTCAAAGATTTGCAAGTGGGGGGTAGTAAATCTTTCGTATAAATGCATAACGTTTTGTCGCCAGATGGCGCACAAAAAGTAAAAAGAACACTGAGGTAAAAAACTAGTCTCAAAAATATGCCTAGTCTGTACATTATTTGAAAAGTTAAATGATGATTTAATAAATGTTTGTTTAGAAATTTAATTGGACCTCGGTTAAAACAAGGGAATTAATTGATTATGTGAAGGAAAAAGAACATATACTAACCCCAAACATAATGACTACAAGAAAAGTGGGCCCAGAGAAAAAGCCTTTCAGGAATTTGCAGAAAGCATTGGGTGTTCAGGTAATTTATGTCATCTACTCAATAAAAAGCAGCGTTTGATGCTTGTTGCATCATAAATAGCGTAATTAATATTAGCGGCTGGTCTGAAATTATGCCTTCGAATGTTTAGTTTCTGATGTGAAGTCTAGATGGGAAGGGCTCAGGACATATTTTCAACGGGACTTCGCCAAAGTATCGCAATCAAAAACCAGCGGTGCTGGCACTGATAATATTTATACTCCGAAATGGGAGTTTTTTGAGACATGGAATTTTTGAAAAGTTCAACCCAGCCTCGAAAAGGGCGTACAAATTTGGATTTAGAAGTTCCCGAAGAGGTATGTAATATATTCCAAGGGCTCAAATGGATCAAGACGCATAAAGAAGCTCTTTTTGAAATTTACAGATCACAAAAGACATAGATGCACCCTCTACGTCAGGTGTATTTTTTCATGATGAAATTATTGAACCAACTGAGGATTATGAGTCTTCAGTTATAGATGAGTTGAAGTGTGCGTCTCGTTCCTCGGGAACTAGCACAAGCTCAGGTGGTGGTAAACCAAAAACAACTCCGAGAAGAAAACGAAAGAATGATTAAGGCCCACAATTGAAACAAAAGATGAACATGATATGTTTGCAGCCTATTTAGCTTCAAAACTAAGGATTTTAACGCCACAAGATTCTGATGAACTTAAATTAAAATTTATGCAACTTATTTTTGAAAAAAAAACATCAAAGAAGTGATCTCAATCAAGAAAATTATATTTCGTTAATCATTAATTGAATACACATTTTGTTTTGATTACATGTAATTTATGACTAATAATCATATAATCGGTTCCATTGTTTTTCGAAAGCTCCTTCATTACAGAAAAACTCCATAAATTCATTTCTTATGGCTTTCGCAGCGTCAGATGCGTGAGATCCTTGGTGATCTAGCGGCGTTAACTTCGTCCCATTATTTATTTCCTTTTTGTTTTCGTTATACTCATCGTCATCATTACCATCGTTCTCCGAATTTGATTGATCTCTCAAAATATTATGAAGTGTACATATGCACAACACTATTTTTTTTAAATATGTTCTGGAATAGCTTGTAAGGTGCCTAACAGAATTCGAAAGCGACTAGCGAGGATTCCAAAATAATTTTTGGAAATCCTTCTTGCTCGTGAAAGTCTAAAATTAAAATAAATAGCAATAGTTTTTATATGTTAATCAGAATATAAACCGATAATAAAAGTTAGGCTTAATTTTAGATAGGACAGTGACGAAATATATTTTAAACATAATCTAGCAAAATCACCCTCATCTTTGGGAAGTGTCTGAACTATGTCCTATATTAAACGTTCTCAACTCTATCAGCTTTTAGGTACTAGTTTACCTGTAGTTAAACACTCTCCTATGGAAGTTCAACTCATTTTTGGAGAAAGGTCTCATAACATGTTTTTTTAAGGTAAATGCCTCATCCCCAACTCTAACATATGGCACAGATTTCTGACGGCCTGGTAAAGGTTCGGATCTTGGTAGCTGGTTTTCATTGACGGTCAGGAATTCGTAAAGCTTGGAATTTGTGAATGTCGCACTGTCATGGCACCGTCCATTACTACCAACTTCCACAAAAATGCCCTAAAGATACGAACACAATTATATATTGTAAACTACTTAAATAGCTAGTTACTTACTATAACTTACAACTATACTTCCAAACACCGTATCATCACTCACTTGATGTAAAATGTAGATTCGACAACTTTTTTTCCTCAAAAACATAGCAGTGTAGGTTACTTTGATTTAACTTGGTAATTATTTCATTTAGAGTGCATTTAATTTACAATGTTTAACCGTAATGACCTGACAGCGCGTCAATTTTTGGAGCTTTAAGCAGATGACACTCAGTGCCCTTTAAAATATATTTATAGATATAAAAGGGTAAGCGTTGGTCGCTAGAGGGTCGTAGCATCGCTAATAAATTATATTTGCTTATTATTAGTTGCAAAAACTCAGGTTTTTTGTATTTAAATTAGGGTGTTGCAATTTAGGACGGGGTCTAACCAATCTCTTGAATTTTTATCACGGCTCAGATCTCGTTCTCGGGTTTTGAGGCGAGAAAGGGATAACCTGATTGGCTTGATTTTACCATGCGCAGAACCTGTTTTACCCAAAGAGTCAAACTCTAATCCAATCAGAATTTAAATAAGAGACTTATTTTCGTCGCTCAACGACAGATGGTACTACAGTCAACTTCGTAAGTCACGTGACCCTATCCCTTAGATGGAGACGAGACCAAGCCACCAACTTGTTTATTTGTTGGTTGGGTCTATAACTGGACCACCGATTTTAGGGCAAGCGCGCAAACAATACAGTCATCAGTCCATTCTCCCAGAATTCCTTTCGCGACTTTTGGAAAAGTCTATCGTAATCAAGGCCGGAAATAAGGTAAAAATTCTTATAGGACGTGTGTCCAGTGACCCCCTCCTTTGACTGGAAAATACATAGGACAATGTCCTCTGGAGTGTCCAAAAATAGTGGGGTGGCGTAGCGGTTAGCGCTTTCTTCTCGCAGCAAGAGGATCCCGGGTTTGATCCCGGACTGTGGCACCGGGTGAAAAATCTGGGAAGAAATCCTTCTGCGTAGAGTTTGCAAGTTCTCTCCCCGCTTGTTAAAGGAGTTTTCCTCCGCTGTCTAACCCGGTTTCTCCTTTCCATCAAATCTTGCAGAGGTTAACGGTAATAGTTAGTATAGGGCGCTGTCGGTTAGCTGTGGCATAGGGGCTAGCCACCACCCCTCTATGCATTGTAAAGGCGTTAGATAAGGGGAAATAAGTCGCAAGATGACTTGGTCCAATTAGCTAGCTGAACTTATAGTTTAGCTAGCTAGCTAGCTGAACTTAATAGTTAAGCTACCAAAACTTAGGAAAAATTTATTGGTCAAAATGTCCAGGGACCCCCTTAGTTTTTTTTAGAAAATTATGGGACGTTTTCAAATTTTTCTGGATAATGTCAAGTGTCAAGTGCTTGTTTTTTTTAGAAAATTATGGGACGTTTTCAAATTTTTCTGGATAATGTCAAGTGTCAAGTGCTTATTTCCGGCCTTGGTCATATCTATATCTATATCTATATAAATCAAAGTCCTGACTGACTGAGTGATAATCAACGTTAAGGCCCAAACCGCTTGCCCTAGAAGGCTGAAAACTCGCGGGAACGTTATTCTCATAAGTTGTAGGCGCGTACTAAGAAAGATTTTTCCAATACGCCGCCATCTTAACAAATGGCGCCCAGAAATGTAAAACATCTTCTTAATGCAACAAAGTCCACGCGTTTCAACCGATTTCGCAAATATTTAGTACACTGCTTTCCTTTAACATATGGACGGGCTGAATGGTCTTTCGGGCTCGATTTGTTGCCATCTTTTTAAATGGCGGCCAAAAGCTTGAAAACACTAATTTATGGAATAATGTCCGCGTGAAAAGTAATGAAAAATGCATCTCGGCGGGCAATGCCGAGTGCCTTCGCTCCAAGGGTACTACTAAAATATTAGTAATCAGCAAAATCTACCCATTCTTTATACCATTTTGATGGATGTTCTTATTACACGCGAGCGACGCCGCGGGTAGCAGCTAGTATATAAATGTATAAAGAAAAAGACAGACATACCTCGGCAGTGAATGAACCAGTCACTTTATCATTTTGCAAAGGCCGCGATTGTAAAGTTATGATTTGTCGTTGACACCCTGTATGTAAATGGTACTTACCTCCGGTTGGTTTGGATTTATCATATATTTCGAAAAGTACTTCCGCCGAGGAATTTTTCAAATTACTTTAACGAAAGAATTAAATATTGTTAGGTTATTTAAATTAATTATTCGAAATACCAGGGTTCATACAACTTTTGGAAAACAAATTTCCCTGAGTTTTCCAGGTTTTTCCCAAATATACTTCCCTGAATTTTCCCGTTTTTCCCGTATATGGAGCAAATGTTAACGAAGGAGGGCGGGGGGCAAATAGGACTATAACATAATCAAAGGACATCCCCGTATCTCTAATATAACCAGAGTTATGAGCCTCCAAATATAGTGTAATGTTAATCCTATGGAGGGTATGTTCACGAACATTTTGCTTAATTACTCGGCCCCTGTTTGACGAAATCCCAAGTTTTTAGCATCGTTGGATAGGGAGCAAATAGGGCTATAACATACTCGAAGGACATCCCCGTATCTCTAGTAGAACCCGAGTTTTGAGCCTCCAAAGTTGGGTGTAATGTTAATCCTTTGGAGGGGGGTATGTTTACGAACATTTTGCTTAATTATTCGGCCCCTGTTTGTCGCAAATTTCCCTGAATTTTTCTAAAAATTCCAAATTTCCCTGCGGTTTTTGTCAACTACTTATTACCCTGATTTTTCCCGATTTGTATGAACCCTGAATACGTATTAGCGGGTTCAATTTGACTGCTCTGAAATCACTGGCGGACAAGAACTATTACATCAAAGAGAGCAGCTCCATCAGTCATGAATTAAATACAGAAATAAAATATGAAATATTTCCAAAGCAGCTTCAGTTTTTTCTCAGACCAACTAACCCATGGACAAGTAACTGAATAGGGAGCTAGGTTTGCTTAGAGCAACGCCTGAAACTAGCGCTGTGGCGGCCCATGTTGGAAGTTTCTCCACCAAACCCTAGTAAAATTCGCGCCATTTTGTTTTTTGAGGAGTAGAGGTCTCCAGTCACCGATACGGGAAGAAAATCTGACTAAATTATAAAAGACAGTTGAATTTCATTATTTTTTTAGCCTCTCCCTCTCATTAAAGATTCATGAATGATCTATCAAGTTAGTTTTTACAAATATCACTCTAGTATTGTTTTAAAATAAAGTCTGTTTGACATTAAGCCTTGGCTAAAAAACATCCTAAACCATTACAGAAGAGGAATTTTTCTATACGGGACATTTGGCGATAAATTGCTGTGGTCGGTAGACGCTTGAGGGCACGTGCTACGCATTGCCATTTGTTAACACGGGTTTAACATGGCTTTGCCTGTCCATGCCCGGTTAGGTGCAGTCTGAGATTTGACTATCAAATTGCTTACTTTAACTTTTCCGCCCGTCAATAAATGGTGTGCAAAATTAAAAATGGAAGACCCGAAATTTGTCAGAGTCCAGGGTTGCCACTCAATTTTCAGAACCAAATTCCCTGACCTTTTTCTGAGATTTTCTCTGACCTCTTCAGGCCGTAAGTGTAAATGTTCACAGCACGTTTTAAGTGCTTATAATTTAATAAACTCTCCACATTAAGTTTTCCAATGCATTTGTTGCACCAAAATGAATAAGAAACATTTTAACTATAAATAACAGTCTAAGAGAATTTTTTGAAGGCATTTACTTTATAAAAACAACTCTAGACAGCATTTTTAAGGATTGCTTTAGAGTTCACTCTGTGTTAAGAGAGGATGAGGAGAAACTTTCATTACTCTTTCAATAAAGACTTATCCCCAGAAATTTTACCCACTAAAATCAAATTCCCTGACTTTTCGGCCCATTTTTAAATTCCCTGACTTTTCCAGGTTATCACTGACCCGTGGCAACCCTGGAGTCCTCCGAGAGCTGCACCCCAGAGCAGAAAGTGAATTAAACCCGCTATTTAAAGTTAAAGACTAAATATTACAAAAGAAAATGTTCGTCCCAAAATGGACTGATTGTAGCTTTAAGAGAAGCCGTTTGAAATTTCTGAGGTGGATCGTCCATTTCCACAACGCAATAAGCTTCCTGACACTGGTTTATTAAAAATAGGTAAATCCCCTCTGAATAGTCTTAGCAGGGTGGAAGGCAGGTAAGATTTTCTTATTAAATAACACAATTTTTGGTTGGAAGTTTGGTTGGAGTTTGCTGGATGAGGGGATGGCAGCCATCTTGGGGTGGCGGCCATCTTGGATCTCTGCGAATCTGAGTGGTTCCTACTACTTGAATTTAGTTGTGTAATATAATACAACACATATTAAAATATATAATGTTATTCTAGAGGGCCGGTAGGCCCTTCTAGATAAGATCCCACACCCTCCCGTAATGTTAAATGAAAATTCACAGATTTTAGCCGATTTTCCCATAGGAATAACATGGGGTTTTTGGTGCTCCTGTACATCGAATCATTTAAAAACTACATGCAAGTTAGCTTTCGGAATACATTTAAGTTAACAAGTAACTATTCAAGGTGTGCCTTTTTCAAGTTTCATCAAATTTAATTAAGTCTAAGTATGTTAATTTAATTAAAAACGTAAGTACCTCAAAAGATTATTCTACAGCAGACGACGCTAATTGTTCGTTACCCTACAGTAGACGACGCTAATTTGCCATTTCGCCGCCTTGAAACTTTAACTTGATATTTTTCAATAAATATAACAATATATTTATTAAAAACTTCTCTGGCGGGTCTAATTTTCGTTTAATTATGTGTCTCGGTTGAAATTCTATACTTAAGATACCTTTTTAATTTATATTTTAGATGTTAGTTTCGACCAAGGCTTAAGTTGCCTTACTTAGGCCATGGATTTATAATAGAAGCTTACGCTTCATGGATATTTCCCTGTAGCCTTCAGTAAGGCATTTTGATTTTAAACACATTTATGTCACAAAAATTCGCGCGGGTGGGGACTGGGGGGCTGATGACGTAGAAATTGAGGCAAACGTTTTTCTTTAGGCGTGCGTGCGCGCGCGTTATTCAAAATTAGAACTCTGAATTTGCCTCAAATTCTACGTCACAAACGCGCGTGCCAGGCTGGTACTATTTCAGACGAGGAATAAATGTTGTGCGCGTTTTAAGGTGAGTGAAATATCCAGGAAGCGTAAGCTTCTACTATAAATCCATGCTTAGGCAGACTATTGAGTGAGTCTATGCAATGGGTGATTGTAAAAGCTGGAAGGATAGATGGATCAGTGTTGGAAATAAGGATATTTTTAAAACTGGACCTGTGGCCTAGGTATTTTAATTAAAATAACTGTCCACGGT
Source organism: Phalangium opilio (assembly GCA_019434445.1). Taxonomy (NCBI): domain Eukaryota; kingdom Metazoa; phylum Arthropoda; class Arachnida; order Opiliones; family Phalangiidae; genus Phalangium; species Phalangium opilio. Next base: position 466,758 of record JAEQBA010004607.1, on the reverse strand, counting down.
GCCAATCACTGTAAACGTACAAGGGCAGTGCACGCAATGTCATGGATAATTGCAATCGTAAAGTGGACTGTAAAAGATACGGCTTTGATAGTTTAAAATCGTGGCAGGTTTGTTTTGAAGTTGACTATAAAGCTCGGGTTCCAAAACGAATTGTGAGCCGTATCATATAAGAATTAGTAGAAGTGTAGAACCATTTTTAACCTCGTCCTAGAAGTGAAAAATTTCGCATTTCAGGCAAATATTATTTTATAATAGATTAATACAAATAAAGACTGAAGGAACAGATATTATATAAAAAGGACTTGGTTTGTCCAAGCCTAAAAAACAAAACGATAAGAGTTTTTTCCAGTTGACTGAAGCGCGGATATTTTATTTTTCTATATAATTTTAAAGACAATCTGTATTTTACTACTCTTTAATTCAATCTCCAGATTTTACTGGTAATGGATTTATTTCCTATAAATTAATTGAAATAAAATATCTTATCTCAGATTTTTCAACAACAATTCCATTTTCGTAAAATTTTATCATGAAAAATCTGAGTTAAGTAATTTTTTATTTCAATTAATTTATAGGAAATAAATCCATTACCAGTAAAATCTGGAGATTGAATTAAAGAGTAGTAAAATACAGATTGTCTTTAAAATTATATAGAAAAATAAAATATCCGCGCTTCAGTCAACTGGAAAAAACTCTTATCGTTTTGTTTTTTAGGCTTGGACAAACCAAGTCCTTTTTATATTATTTATAAAGTAACGCAAATTGAAATTCGCCAAATATTTAGCTTGAAGGCATAATTATCTCTTCTCATCCAAATTTCAAATAATTTTACAAATAACGGCCGTTGCTAGCTGACGAATAACGGTAATGTGGTTTAGGGGAATACGAAGAAAAGACGTCCGAAATGGTCTCAAGGTCAATATGTGAAAGGATACTGTCCCTTCACGAATTCCATTCGTCCAAACGATAAAACAGCCTAAGTGCCGTTTCCCACAATACATTGCCTTCCCTCCATTCCCGTTGGGGTTTTGAGAGGGAACCTTGTTGGTTTACCTTAGGTTGATTTATACCTTAGCTAGGGCTCTCGAAGTTGGAGACGCAAGCTGGATGGCGCGCTTAATTTCCCCCCTTGCCTTGCTGCTCTGCCTTTCCTTTCGCTTGCGCGACCACCAGCTTAGTCCTCAACAGTGCGTTGTATCACACCTCCTCGGTGGTGAGAGCTGGTCTACCACTGCGTTTTGTGGGCTGAGTTGATACGCGCCCTTCCCAAGCCAAGGTGTGCAGGTATCGTGATGAGGGCTGTGTGGTACCGGGGAAGTTAATCTACGGTATCTCGAACGATCCCCTCGGGGCACCAGGCGAAACCCCGTTGTAATTAGCCTTCCACGTGGGTTGAGGACTACCGGGTGGTGACCTTTTACTTGCCTCATTACTCGTGGGATCTTTATGGATTAATTAAAAACAAAAACTAAAAACAAACCTGGGCATGGAGCCGGTTCTACCGGTACCCAGCCTTCTCTCAGGGAAAAAGGCAACTTCCAACCTGCTTCTGGGCGTGATGCTGCCTCCGGCAGCACCCACCCGCAATCGGCGGAAGGCCAAAGTCTCCTCCTGCTCCTCAATCGGGTTCCACCAGGTTGAGTGAAGCTAATAGGAGGCGCAATGCCAACCGCCGAAGAAAACAATCCCAAAAAGGTGGCCTGAACTGCACTGGGTGCAAAAGATACGGGCCAAGAAGGGACTCCTTTACCTTCGGGTGCTGGAAGTAACGTCCCGGGTACGGACTCTACGCCTGGTGCAAGAGAAGCTACCACCCTTTCTGGATAGAGAACTAGGGCGGAGGACCCTGATCCCTCGCCTAGCTTACAAGCTGCGTCGTCAAAGAAGACCAAGTCTTACTGCGACGTCGCCAGTATTGTCAAGATGGCCATCGTTAAAGATGGCTATCCAACTAATGCAGGCCGCTATACTTGACTCACTGGACGCTGAGCTTTCTTCGGGAAGCTCGCTGCCGCGTCCTTGCAATTTCCACATCATGGCTGGGGCCATGATCTATTTATGTGGGGATTTTGCGACCAGCGAATGGCTCGTGAAGGTGCTACACCATAATGAGCGTGCCATAGGGGGAACACGGCTTTCAGTGATGAAGGCCAGTGAACTCCCGAAGCCGTTCAAGGTGTCCTTCCGGACCAAGGACCGTCGCACCACTGATCCGGCGGCTCTTCTCCGGCGAATGAAGGCCTACAACGGTAGGTTTCTGACCGACTGTTGGTGGTGCCTGAAGTCGTTCGATGAGAAGAGCACCAGACGCTGAATCTTCCTAAATGATGGCACCTCCATGGAGGCCATCGAGGAGGCCGGCTTCGAGGTTCTTACTGGTGTAGATGTCGGGACATTTAAAGTCCTGAATGCGCCACTTGACCATCTCCAGAATGCCTCTGAGGCTTTTAAAGAAGAAGGCAATACTGCAGCCAGCGTGAGTGGGGAGCTGTCAGCAAATATTGCTGGCATTAATTTAGAGCCATCCTTTCCAGATAGCTCAGACATAGACCTCGGGACAGAGTCCGACTTTTTGAAGGACTCTGATACCGAGAGGACCTACGCTCCTGTTACTGGGATGGAGTTGGGGGCCGAGGGTGCTGCTGGTGGAGGCGAAGGAGATACCGGTCCTAGATCGGGACTCCGCGCTACCGCCAAGCAGTAGCCGGGGCCGCCTCTCTTCCTAAGATATGAGCATCAAGGTGATCCAGATCAACCTGCATCACTCCAAAGTAGAGAGCTGCATGGAAACGGTTAATTTCCATTTACCGTGGTAACCATGGAAAACCGTGGAAATGGATGGTTTTTCTACTAATATCACATATTCGGATCGGGAATGGATGGAAAACAACCAATATGGAATGGAAGTAGTTAATTTGAAATACATTTCAGTTGGGAAATGGTTGGTAAATGGATAGAACCTATTTTCTATGGAAAACCCTAAAATTCCAAAGACATAAACTTAAAAAGGGTTTGGCCACAGAGTAATGGCAGCTCTCTGCCTTTGACTGTATTGGACTATATATGACAATATAGCACAGGTGCCACTACTACTCATCTCACCTAGTTTCTTGTAGCCACTTGCCTCGCTAACAGTACCTTCTTCTGGCTCATCCTATTAGAACACGAAATTCACTGCTATTATAGCTGTCAATCATTCCATTGTAAGTTTCCGCGTCGAATTCTCGGAATTTTGGGAAGTGTACTTGGCGTCGAGCGAGCAAGAGAGGTCACATTTTTCTACAGTTGTTCAGCCCCTTAGTTTTACTAAAATTCCCGATGAAGCCCCGGTATTGCAGTGGTAATTTTGGGCCAAGCCAAGACGCTCAAAGGTTATATTCTTTCGAACAATACTCTTCGATTTTACTGCCCTCCAGTTTCCAGAAACTGACAGATTCCCGACCCCTTTCTAGATTTTTCTTTATTTCACGGTCTCGAGTCCGGCTGCTGGCGTTTAAGGCGTGTGCGCTTAGTGCGGTGCTTTGGTATTTGGATACAAAAATTACTATGAGCTCAAACGAAGAAAGTTCTCCAATTATTACAAAAGAAAAATTAAAACATTTTCTTCAAAACAGGGATGAAACGGTTAGTTTTTTACGTCCGCCAAATGCGCGTTCAGATGTTTGGAAGCGGTTTAAACAAATTAAGGTTAATAATGTGCTGACCCAGTATGTTGTGTGTTTGGACACAAAATGCAACGCGATTCTCAATTTCAAATCCAAAGATGGGACGAGTGGCCTGAAAAACCATAAGTGCAACTCACAAAATATAGAAGCGCAATCTAAGGTAAGAAAGAAATTCTTTCTAATTATGTGTAAGTGATAAAATAATGACTACTTCATAATAATAACCATGTGAAATGCTTTAAGATTACAAATTTTCTGAGTCATGGGCAATCGTCAATAAGCTCAAGAACCAAAAAACGAGTACTATCAGACTGCTCCAAAATAGTTAAAATGGACATTCGACCCTTCAGATCAATCCAATTTGAAGGTTTTCGCATATTAGCAAATTCACTTATATCTGTTGGTGCTCAGCATGGAAAAATCGACGCGTCGTTAGTACTTCCGAACCCAACTACCGTTAGCAGAAACTGCAAGGATCTCTACCGTGAAGTGAAGAAGAAACTAATTATGGATTTGGATTCAGTTAAATCTATAGCAGTCACAACAGACGGCTGGAATGACAGCTTCAGAATGGTGTCGTACATTTCTGTAACGGCTCATTTTTACCAGGAAGACTTTAGACTTCAGTTCAAAGTTATAGGTACAAGAGAAATTGATAAAAAAAATCAGGCGATAATATCCGTGAGCTTGTTTTAGAGGTATTGAAAGAATTTGAATTAGAGAACAAGGATATTTATTTTGTTACCGACGGTGCTGCCAATATGGTGTCGGGTTTCAGAAAGTATCCATGGTTTTGGTGCGCCGCACACCAATTACACCTGATTTTGGACCACGTTTTTACCGAAAAAAAGAAAACAAGAGATAAGCCCGACTATGAAAATGAGCTTCCAGATTTAACTGAAATGTTTCATCAGTGTAAAACGCTAGTAACCTACTTCAAAAAGTCTGGATTGCAAAGAAAGTTGATGAAAACTCTGAAACAAGAAGTGTGTACTCGATGGAATTCGCGGTTGGAAATGATTGAGTCCGTGTACGAGGCGAAAGACCAAATTAGAAAATTATTGTCTGAACGAGGAGAGGAGTGACTTTTTTCAAAAACACATCAAACTGTTAAAATCCACCATCAAGATACTGAAATGTTACAGATCTTGCAGTAATGATCTTTGTTAGGAAAAAAAACCTACTTTGCACCTTGTTATTCCATGGCTGGACAGACTCAAAAAACAATGTTATTTCTGTGAAGATGATCATCCAGAAATTAAAAAGGTATCGTTCTTTTCCAAAAATTGGTGTTTTAAGAACTTCACGTACAGTAAAACGAAACACTTGTTATAATTGTATTTCGTAGTGCAAAGAGCTACTCCTTGCAGAGCTTCAAAAGTTCACGATAAACAAGTACCATAAAATGGCAGTTTAAACCCTAAAATGAAACTAATGAAAGCAATTCCTGAAGAGCAGCGACCTAGTGTGATCAGTTATATTCGTGATGAACTGAAGCAGGATACTACACTTAATGAAGATGATGATGATGATTGCTCTAACTCGCAGCCACTTTCAAAAATTGCCAAAACTAACGTGGTTAGCTGATTTTTTAATGTATAAATTAATTTAAAAAATTATTTATTGCAAAAGCAACTCTAAATTCATTTAGGAAAAGGATGACATATTTTCAGACCTACTGGACGAGCCTAGTTGTAACGTAAATGAGGATGAAGTGTCGACTTATCAGTCACTTGTGTCATTACCTACAACGTCAACTTCACTTGAAGATTGGTGGAAAGACCCAAATTTGCCAAAACTCAAGTCCTTGGTTAAGCGAATTATGTCAATTCCCTCTTCAAGTTCAACCAGAGAACGTTGTTTCAGCAAACAGGGTAGGATTTTAGAGGAAAGAAGAACGCAGTTGAAGCCAAATAAAGTGGCTATCATTCTTTTTTTGCACGAAAACCTTAAAGATAACCACTAGTGTTTTTGTTAAAATTAAAACATTCGACAGGGTTCATACAACTTTTGGAAAAAAATTTCCCTGAGATTTCCAGGTTTTTCCTCACATTTTTCCCTGCATTTTCCAGAGTTACGAGCCTTTAAAGTTTAGGGTAACGCTATTCCTATGAAGGGGGTTGCTTGTTTATGTTTTACTAAATTACTCCGCCCCTGTTTACTCGAACCCCACGTTTTTAGTATGGTTGGATGGGGGACAAATTGGACTATAACATACTCAAAGGACATCCTCGTGTCTCTAGTAGAACTAGAGTTACGAGCCTCCAAATTTATTGTTAAAAATGAAAAGTAACCTAATAACAATAAGTGAGACACTAACATAAGTTGACGAAGATATTGACGTAGCCTTAAGTTTAAAGTACCCTTGTATGGGGAGCGAAAAGGGCTATAACATATTCAAAGTAGATCCCCGTATCTCTAATAGAACAGGAGTTATGGGCCTTCAAAGTGCAGTGTTAAAAATAATAAGTAACATAATAAAAATAAGTGAGACGATACCATAAGTTGAACATTTCCTTAATTACTTGGCTCCTGTTTGTCGTCGCCCTAAGTTTTTAGTATCATTGGATGGGGAACAAATTGGACTATAACACACTCAACGGACATCCCTGTATCTCTAGAAGAACCTGAGTTATGGTATGTTTTTGAACATTTTGCTTAATTACTCGGCCCATGCTTGTCGTAGCCGTAAGTTTATAGTATGGTTGGATGGGCGGACAAATTGGACTATAACACACTCAAAGGACATCCCTGTATCTCTAGTAGAACCAGAGGGTAAACGAGTGAGAGGGTGGGTTAGCTAAACGAGTGCGACAGGGTGGGTTGGCTAATCGAGTGCGACAGGGTGGGTTAGCTAAACGATTGCGACAGGGTGGGTTAGCTAAACGAGTGCGACAGGGTGGGTTAGCTAAACAAGTGCGACAGGGTGGGTTAGCTAAACGAGTGCGACAGGGTGGGTTAGCTAAACGAGTACGACAGGGTGGGTTAGCTAAACGAGTGCGACAGGGTGGGTTAGCTAAACTAGTGCGACAGGGTGGGTTAGATAAACGAGTGCGACAGGGTGGGTTAGCTAAACGAGTGCGACAGAGTGGGTTAACTAAACGAGTGCGTCAGAGTGGGTTAACTAAGGAATCATTTCGAATTACGAGTGCGTCAGAGTGGGTTAACTAAACGAGTGCGTCAGGGTGGGTTAGCAAATCGAGTGCGACAGGGTGGGTTAGCTAAACGAGTGAGAGGGTGGGTTAGCTAAACGAGTGAGAGGGTGGGTTAGCTAAACGAGTGAGAGGGTAGGTTAGCTAAACGAGTGAGAGGGTGGGTTAGCTAAAAGAGTGAGAGGGTGGGTTTAGCCAAACGAGAGAGCCATGTTTGTCGTAGCCCTAAGCTTTTAGTATGGATGGATGGGGGACAAATTGGACTATAACATACTCAAAGGACATCCCCGTATCTCTAGTAGAACAAGAGTTACGAGCCTCCAAAGTATAGTGTAGTGTTAATCCTATGGAGGGTATGTTCACGAGCATTTTGCTTAATTACTCGGCCCCTGTTTGACGCAAATTTCCCTGATTTCCCTGAATTTTACTAGAAATTCGTAATTTCCCTGAATTTTCCCTGAGGTTTTTGTCAACTATTTATTTCCCTGATTTTTCCAGGTTTTCCCGGTTTTCCAGGTTTGTATGAACCCTGATTCGAAATAAATTTATAATTTTGTTGTGGCTCATTTTGTGAAGGACAAATAGGGCAGATTTCAGAAGAATGCTTCGACTAGTGTAGAAGTTGCAGGTGAGTTCTCCTTGTTTGTCATTCAATGGTACTAATTACGTTGTTCATATATAATATTGAATATCGGTAATGGTATGGAAATGGTTCTCTGCTATATTTGACTTCGGTAATGGTTGGAAATGTGATAACGTTTCTTAATCGGGAATGGGAATGGTTGGTATTTGGAAACCACGGATCGGTAACAGATGGTTAGCGCGTTCATCTGTTAACCGAAAGATTGGTGGTTCGAGCCCACCCGGGAGAGGTGTCGTGGATTTTCAGATGTAACGTAAAAAGTCAGAGTGTTTCCACAAAACCTGACGAACATTTAATTTTTGGGCTTCCGTGGCACAATGGTTAGCGCGTTCGACTGTTAACCGAAAGGTTGGTAGTTCGAGCCCACCCGGGAGCGGTGTTGTGAGGTCTCAGATGTGACGTAAAAAGTCAAAGTTTTTAAACAATACCTGACGACAAAATAATTTTTGGGCTTCCGAGGAGCAATGGCTAGCGCGTTCATCTGTTAACCGAAAGGTTGGTGGTTCGAGCCCACCCGGGAGCGGTGTTGTGAGGTGTCAGATGTAACCCAAAATATAAATGTTATTCCACAATACCTGAAGACCACTTAATTTTTGGGCTTCCGTTGCGCAATGGTTAGCGCGTTCGGCTGTTAACAGAAAGGTTGGTGGTTCGAGCCCACCCGGGAGCGGTGCTGTGAGGTCTCAGATGTCACGTAAAGAGTCAAAGTTTTTCCACAATACCTGACGACCATTTAATTTTTGGGCTTCCGTGGCGCAATGGCTAGCGCGTTCAGCTATTAACCGAAAGGTTGGTGGTTCGAGCCCACCCGGGAGAGGTGTTGTGGGTTTTCAGATGTAGCCAGAAATCAATAGAGCGAGATTGATTTGCTCTGACCAAGAATGTCTCAATAAAGAAATCCGCATGATCAAAGCCATTGCAAAAGATCGAGGTTTCAACGAAGACACCTTAATTAGAAGCATCGACCGGATATCCATCCGTAACAAGATTTACAGTAAAACAAAACTTCCTAGAGAAATTAAGCCTAAACAAAAGATTGTACTCCCATATTATAAATATACTTCTGAATTGATTGGTAATGTGTTCAGCCAAAGCGGTATAAAACCTATATTCAAACCAGTAGGAAAAATTCAAAATTTGATAGGTTCTTTGAAAGACCCGATCCCAATGTCGAACAAATTTGGCATCTACCAAATTACATGTTCCTGTGACCATGCATATATAGGTCAAACCAAACGCAATTTAAAATTTAGAGTTAACGAGCACAAAAATGACGTCAAAAATAATAAGGATTACTCTTCAGCATTGGCAGAACACATCACCAAACACCCTGACCATGCAATTGATTTTATTAATATAAAAAACATTGCGATGTTTGACAACTACATTAAACTTAATGTACGCGAATCATTTGAAATTTATAAAAAACGTAAAAACCTACTAGCTCTAAACCGAGACGACGGTCCGGGTAGCTATATTATTGAACTTTGGAATAGAAAAATCTACGACCTTTATGGAACCACGTGATGATTGTTAATTTGTGATAGAAAATCTCGCCACTTAATTTAGACCTGATGATGCATCTGTAAGATGCGAAACTAGTCGTCGGAGCTCGGTAAAATTTATTCTTTTTCCGAGTTTTAAAATTTTATTGCGTAAATAAAGTTGAATTATTTGTAAATATCTAGTAGGGTGAAATGTCATAACTTTTCCACAATACCTGACAACCATTTAATTTCTGAGCTTTCTCGGCTCAATGGTTAGCGCGTTCGGCTTATAACCGAAATTTTGGAGGTTCGAGCCCACCCGGGAGAGGTGTTGTGGGTTTTCAGATGTGACGTAAAAAGTCAAAGTTTTTCCACAATACCTTACGACCATTTAATTTCAGAGCTTCCGTGGCTCAATGTTTAGCGCGTTCGGCTTTTAACCGAAAGTTTGGTGGTTCGAGCCCATCCGGGAGCGGTGTTTTGAGGTCGCAGATGTAACGTAAAAAGTCAGAGTTTTTCCACAAAACCTGACGAACATTTAATTTTTGGGCTTCCGTGGCGCAATGGTTAGCGCGTTCGGCTGATGACCGAAATTTTGGTGGTTCGAGCCCACCCGGGAGAGGTGTTGTGGGTTTTCAGATGTGACGTAAAAAGTCAGAGTTTTTCCACAAAACCTGACGAACATTTAATTTTTGGGCTTCCGTGGCGCAATGGTTAGCGCGTTCAGCTGTTAACCGAAAGGTTGGTCGTTCGAGCCCACCCGGGAGAGGTGTTGTGGAGTCTCAGATGTAGCGTGAAAAGTCATAACTTTTCCACAATACCTGACAACCGTTTAATTTCTGAGCTTCCGTGGGTCAATGGTTAGCGCGTTCAGCTGTTAACCGAAAGGTTGGTGGTTCGAGCCCACCCGGGAGAGGTGTTGTGGGGTCTCAGATGTAGCGTGAAAAGTCATAGCTTTTCCACAAAACCTGACAACCATTTAATTTCTGAGCTTCCGTGGCTCAATGGTTAGCGCGTTCAGCTGTTAACCGAAAGGTTGGTGGTTCGAGCCCTCCGGGAGAGGTGTTGTGGGGTCTCAGATGTAGCGTGAAAAGTCATAGCTTTTCCACAAAACCTGACAACCATTTAATTTCTGAGCTTCCGTGGCTCAATGGTTAGCGCGTTCAGCTGTTAACCGAAAAGTTGGTGGTTCGAGCCAACCCGGGAGAGGTGTTGTGAGGTTTCAGATGTAACCCAAAATATAAATGTTATTCCACAATAACTGAAGACCACTTAATTTTTGGGCTTCCGTGTCGCAATGGTTAGCGCGTTCGGCTGTTAACCGAAAGGTTGGTGGTTCGAGCCCACCCGGGAGCGGTGTTGTGAGGTCTCAGATGTGACTTAAAAAGTCAAAGTTTTTCCACAATACCTGACGACAAAATAATTCTTGGGCTTCCGAGGAGCAATGGCTAGCGCGCTCAGTTGTTATTCGAAAGGTTGGTGGTTCGAGCCCACCCGGGAGCGGTGTTGTGAGGTGTCAGATGTATCCCAAAATATAAATGTTATTCCACAATGCCTGAAGACCACTTAAATTTTGGGCTTCCGTTGCGCAATGGTTAGCGCGTTCGGCTGTTAACAGAAAGGTTGGTGGTTCGAGCACACACGGGAGCGGTGCTGTGAGGTCTCAGATGTTACGTAAAGAGTCAAAGTTTTTCCAGAATACCTGACGACCATTTAATTTCAGAGCTTCCGTTGCTCAATGTTTAGTGCGTTCGGCTTTTAACCGAAATTTTGGTGGTTCGAGCCCACCCGGGAGAGGTGTTGTGGGTTTTCAGATGTGACGTAAAAAGTCAAAGTTTTTCCACAATACCTGACGACCATTTAATTTTTGGGCTTCCGTGGCGCAATGGTTAGCGAGCTCAGCTGTTATTCAAAAGGTTGGTGGTTCGAGCAACTCCCCTTGCCCCTGTAAAGTAGGCTTTCCCGCAACTCCCCTTGCCCCTGTAAAGTAGGCTTTAACGCAACTCCCCTTGCCCCTGTAAAGTAGGCTTTAACGCAACTCCCCTTGCCCCAGTAAAGTAGGCTTTAACGCAACGTCCCTTGCCCCTGTAAAGCGGGCTTTAACGCAACTTCCCTTGCCCCTGTAAAGTAGGCTTTAACGCAACTCCCCTTGCCCCTGTAATGTAGGCTTTAACACAACTTCCCTTGCCCCTGTAAAGTAGGCTTTAACGCAACTCCCCTTGCCCCTGTAAAGTAGGCTATAACGCAACTTCCCTTGCCCCGGTAAAGAAGGCTTTAACGCAACTCCCCTTGCCCTTGTAATGTAGGCTTTAACGCAACTCCCCATTGCCCCTGTAAAGTAGGCTTTAACGCAACTCCCCTTGCCCCTGTAAAGTAGGCTTTCCCGCAACTTCCCTTGGCCCTGTAAAGTAGGCTTTCACGCAACTCCACTTGCCCCTGTAAAGTAGCTTTCCCGCAACTCCCCTTGCCCCTGTAAAATAGGCTTTCCCGCAACTCCCCTTGCCCCTGTAAAGTAGGCTTTCCCGCAACTCCCCTTGCCCCTGTAAAGTAGGCTTTCCCGCAACTCCCCTTGCCCCTGTAAAGTAGGCTTTCCCGCAACTCATCTTGCCCCTGTAAAGTAGGCTTTCCCGCAACTCCCTTTGCCCCTGTAAAGTAGGCTTTAACGCAACTCCCCTTGCCCCTGTAAAGTGGGCTTGAACACAACTGCCCTTGCCCCTTTAAAAAAGGCTTTCCCGCAACTCCCCTTGCCCTGTAAAGTAGGCTTTAACGCAACTCCCCTTGCCCCTGTTGTTAGGTGTGTAGATATCGTAACACGCAATCTAATTACAATAGTATTTATTTCTCTAATTCATTTCCATACTACAGGTTACGAGCCGCGGTACATAATGATTTATTCGACTCCCGTTATCTTAATTGTAAACTAGGAAGCAACGCCCCCTTGGGTCAATATCCCCAAAGCTAAAACATTAAAATATATATATGTCTACTGTATAAAAAACATTAAGACGCTAAAACATAACATCATTTCCTTTTTTTTTATTTAAATAATAATATGAAGTTAAAGTTAATTATAGTTCCGTATAGTCCAGGATGTTGCGGAATGTTCTTTCTCTAGTAGACCTCCTTGGCTCAATACGTGGCGTATCCGCAAACGCATGTTGCGACCCTTCGTTGATTCGGGATTGATCGCGTGGATGTATGACCTCTGCTAGTTTGGATGGACCAGGTCCCTGTTCTTGCAACTCTCTTTGAACTGAACTGGAGCTTGTCGATGTGTTTTCTTGTTGTTGCTCGTCTGGTGGTAGCGATTCTGGCGCTTCTGTCGTGGCATCACTAAGTTCGTTAGCTTTTTGTTTTGTTAGGTGGATATTGATAAAGGACGCGGGATTTCTGGCCGCTGGCGACGAGTTCTGTTCCGTCAATCCTTCAGGTGATGAAACGGGCGCCTTGGTGCTACTTGTGTCGACAATTGCAAGGAAACGCAATTGGTTGCGGTGTCTTCGTATTGTCAGTCCTGACTTTGTTCGGACCTCGTACATCAAGAGACCAAGCTGCTTGGTGATCACACCTTGGATCCATTTATCGCCTTGTCCGAAATTTCGTGCGTGTACGGGTTTTCCTAAGAGCCCATGTTCTTCTGTGTTGATTTTAGGGTATACGAGTTGCGATGGATGAAATAAGTCCAGCCCTGTTAGCATTGGTCGATTGAGCATCATTTCCGCTGGTGATGGCCCGCCGTTTATGGGCGTTCTTCGATAGTTCATTAAGAAACGTGCTATGCGAAGTTCTAGCGATCCCACTGTGTGTTTTTGTAGACCCTCGTCAATAAGATTGAGCTCGTGGGTGGAACCGCCGGTGATTTTCTTCAATGTGGTTTTCACCGTGCGTACCGATCGTTCCGCTTGGCCGTTAGAGGCGGGATGATACGGCGCTGTGGTGAGGTGGCGAATACCGTGGTTTTTGACGAAGGATTGGAATTCTCCGCTCGTGAAGCACGTGGCGTTATCGGTGTTTAAGAGAGGAATTATGCCGAAACAAGCCATGTGCTGTCTAAGATGTTTCATGACTGTCGCTGATGATGTTGAACTAGTTATATCCACCTCTATCCATTTGGAATACGAATCAACTGTGATCATTAGGTATTTTTGTTCTATTGGTCCAGCAAAATCTATGTGGACCCTGCGCCAGGGTGCTGCGGCAGATGGCCATGGTGAAAATTGCTTCGGCGGCATTGGTGCGTGCTTCCTGCAGGTTTCGCAGGAGTTAGATGTTTCCTCTAGATCTTGATCTATGCCCGGCCACCAAACTTTTGCTCTGGCCAATTCTTTCATGGAACGCACTCCCTGGTGTGTACTGTGAAGTTCGTCCGTTATTTTCCGTCTGAGAGCCGCGGGTACGATGACTCTGTTGCCTATGAGTAAGATGCCATTGGCGGTTGATATGTCTGTTGAGCGTCTATGATATTTCTTCAATTCCGATGAAAGCGACTCGGTGTCGTCCGGCCATCCGTGTATGACATGTTTGGTAACCCGGGATAAAATCAGGTCGGACTCCGTTTCTTTTCTCATTGCTTTGGTATCAATCGGGCCGCGGTCGATAGCTTGAATCAGGAACACTTTTTCGGTTGGTAGAGGAGGTTCCATGTCTCGAGTGGGTAAAGGAAGCCTACTCAATGCATCTGCGTTGCCGTTCATGCTACCTTTCTTGTACGTGATTCTGTAATTGTAAGCAGATAGCATCAATGCCCACCTCTGCAGGCGAGCTGCGGTCATCGCAGGAACGGGTTTATCTTCTGAGAAAATAACAGTGAGAGGCTTGTGATCGGTGACAAGGGTGAAGCGCTTGCCCAGTAGGTAGTCACGGAAATGTGTGATGCCGAATATTATAGCTAATGCTTCGCGCTCAATTTGGGGGTAGTTCTTCTCGGCTGAGTTTAAGGTACGCGAGGCGAACGCGATGGGCCTCTCTACGTTGTCGATGCGGTGCGATATGACGGCGCCGATGCCGACGGGCGAGGCGTCGCAAGCTAGTATGACTTCTCTACTCGGGTCGAACAGCACCATCAAACCTGATGACTGTATGGCTTGTTTCGCCTTGGCAAACGTGTCTTGGTGTCTTTGAGCCCATTGCCATTTCGTGGATTTGGTCAACAACTCATATAATGGCGAAAGCATGGTAGCCGCATTAGCAACGAAGCGGGAGTAATAATTGATAAGTCCCAAGAATGATCTGAGCTCTTCAACATTTCGCGGTGCTGGGGCATCTCGGATAGCGGCGATCAGTAGTGATAGCTACCCAGATAGACATGGATCCAAGATGGCCGCCACCCCAAGATGGCCGCCATCCAACCAACTCCAACCAAACTTTCAACCCTAGATTGGTTTCAAACCAAAGTTTTCAGACAAGTCCGGACTGGCCCGAGCTCTTACAGGCTATTTTCAAACCCCATGACGTCATCTTCTTAACTCAAACCAAAACTTAAAACTATATTCATCGCTGGCCTGCTAGTAATGAGCTCGATTTCGTAAAGAGTTAATGAAACGTTAACTATGAACCCGTAAACAAAAAAGAAGGTCGATTCATGAACCTCTTAAAGACAGGGAAGCCATGATCAATGTTTAGTGGTGGGCCGCAAAAATGCGACTTCACACAAATTTCCGCAACTTTTTGCGCAGCCAAATGTAGCCAGTAAAGATTACAAAACAAGTTGCGGAAATCGAGGCACATGAATCGAATTTGGTCTCTTTTCAGGCTATTCCTGAAAAGAGACGGATGGAAAAATCGAATTTGGTCTCTTTTCACACAGCAAAAGCTGTGTGAATCCACGATCGGCGGGTAAAGTCATCTTAGTAGAGATGGTACTGAACACGGTTAAACAGGAGAGCGTAGCCAGGTAACTTTAAAACACGACTCTTATATACTAGAATATCACGTAGATGTTTCAAGGATAACGACTTAAAACTTTCCTTGTTTTGAGGAAAATATTTTATTGGAAGCGGGTAGGGTTTAATTAACTATGCACGTAGATGTTTCAAGGATAACGACTTAAAACTTTCCTTGTTTTGAGGAAAATATTTTATTGGAATCGGGTAAGGTCAATTACCTAACCACGTAGATTTTTCAAGGGTAACGACTTTAAAAGTTTAAGAATTTTTAAAGTTTTTGATGAAGATAAACGGCCTGTTGTTTAAGATCGTCCATAGCTCAGTGGGTAAAGGCAGGGTTTACTAATGTGATACCCCAAAGGTGGCGAGTTCAAATCCCGGCCAGTCTACCGAGCTGTGGACGATCTTTTTATTTATAAAATAAGGTTTGTTTAAGAAGTTGGGGTTAGTTGATAAACAGGCGTTAGTCATGAATGACGACTTTTTTTTAACTTTAGCGTCTAATACGTGTCTAGATATATACCCAAACAATACCCAATCAAGTTTTAAAAATTATTTGCATCAACCTTTGAACTTGACTAGTGATTATGAAGTTGGGTTGGCAGAAATCATATTTCCAAATCATTGGGTGAATATAAGCGAAGAGTTTAACAAGTTTGAAGTTCAGGTCGTAAGTGACCCAAACCGTGACAACTATGCAGCTGTTAGAGAGCCTGTTGAATATCAAAAAATAGAGATACCTGTCAATCGTTATACCAAGACCAAAGAGTACGAACTGCCCCAAAATTTTGTCGAGCTGTTAAATGATGATGTAAACAGTCATCCGTATTTAAAAGGCAAATTATCTTTTAAATTAGTGAATAAATATAAAGACGGGGCCCTAGGAAAACAGTTAGATACAAACTTTCCCGTTTACCTGCAAGTTTTAGGAGAGGAAAACATACGGTTCAAAATACCAGCTGATTCCCCCTTGGCCACGCTATATGGATTTAAGGAGAATAATTACGAAGATGTTCCCTATATATCCAAATATCCTGTATCAAAGCATGCTAAAAATATAGGTTTAAATTACACTAACAATTACGTGGAAATCGAAATTGATAATGTTGGAGATAGTTTTAAAAAAAAATTGATTACAAGTACATTCCTAAGGCAGGCATTAAACGTAAAACAAGCCACGAAGCTCTGCCGATAAGAAAAAAACCTCAACCGGACTATAGGCCTGTACCGCCATCTAACCTATTTTACCGCGAACTACGCCTTTTCTTCCGATACCTATTGCTACGACTGAACCCGTAGTACTTGTACAACCACAGCCAGCTAAAATAACCCCTCCACCCAAAATAACTTTTCCAAAACAAACAACTCCAAAACAAAACCCCCCTAAACCTGACTTACCGAAACCCTACTATCCAAAGCCCAAACCACCTAAGCCCGAGTTACCAAAGCCAAAGCCAAAGCCAAAACCGCAGCCACCCAAGCCTGAACTACCGAAGCTTCCAGCTCCGGATCCCCCTAAAATACCAGCTCCGGATCCCCCCAAAATACCAGCTCCGGATCCCCCCAAAATACCAGCTCCGGATCCCCCTAAAATACCAGCTCCGGATCCCCCCAAAATACCAGCTCCGGATCCCCCCAAAATACCAGCTCCGGATCCCCCCAAAATACCAGCTCCGGATCCCCCCAAAATACCAGCTCCGGATCCCCCTAAAATACCAGCTCCGGATCCCCCCAAAATACCAGCTCCGGATCCCCCTAAAATACCAGCTCCGGACCCCCCTAAAATTCCAGCACCCGAGGTTCCGAAACCCTCTACCTTTGAACCACTGACGCCGACCCCCTCGCCAACAGAGGTTGAGGAAATATATATATTTCCAGACCCCTCAAAACCTGACTTACCGAAACCTGACCTATCGAAACCCGACCCATCCAAGCCTGACCCATCAAAATCTCCAGACTCTACAGCATCCTCTACTTTTGAGCTACCCATATTACCGGTTGATGAAAAACCCTTGTTTCCGCAGCCGGTTGATCCGCCAAAAAAAAAGCCTGAACCAATTATTCCCGAAGAGCCAAAACCAATTAACCCCGAAGATTATGATAACTATAAGATATTGTTCTTACCGCAAACTTTTAGAGCCAGTAAAACGCCAGAGAAAAACGCCGAAGGGCTTTATCGAGCCGTAGCCCGTACTTTAGAAAAATTAGTATTTAAAAAAATTCAAGTAACATATCACACTATAGATAATTGGGGTGATGCTATCATGTATAATTTCAAAACACCGGAATGGGTGGAAATTAAATTTTCTCCCCAATTAGCTAAATTGCTCAACGTTGACCCCTAAAAATACTACACAGGACGCAACCAATCTGGTCCCTTAAGCATGACGGTACAAGAATATACCATAAACGAAAACAATGCGTACCTGGAATATCGAGTCAATAGAACCATAAAGCGCTATACCCCTTGGGAAGAACCATGGCTTTATTTCGGTTTTAATGTGTCAGGCGAGTTTAGATCGACACAAACCTTGCAAGACGATTTTAAGATTTATTATGATATCCCCGAAGCGCTCAAAGCCGCCTCGACAAAAGATCCTTAAAGATTGCATCAGGCCGAATTTAGCGTTATTAAACAAGGAGCGGAGCATTATTTTAGAGTCTATTGTCCAGCAAAAATTGAAATGCTATTCAGCTCGGATCTGCGGGATATATTAAATTTAGAAGCTGAATACGTTGGTGGGACGTTTCTATCTAATAAACCTTTAGAGCGTAATTTTACGCATTTCAAAACAACTAATGGCACATTCGTCAGTTATCGCGTCCATGACTCGCTAATGTATTTATTTACTAAGACTGATTTCACAAAAATCAAAATACCCGCGGGCGAATATACCTGCGATTTGACGGCGACCGGGGCCGTAATTCCCTTCTCTTTACATTTAAAAATTATAAATCAGTTATTGGGTGTTCAAGAATATATGCCTCGCCAGTATTTTAAAATCTTTATTCTCAAAACGGAAGAGGAAAATAGATACTATGTCCGTCTCGAAATAGAGCCAGGTGTTCGCGTATCGGTAGCTGGACCAATGGCCAAGTTATTTAACATTCCCGAAGAGGGAGAATTTTTTAAACATAGTCACTCGGGAGTAGCTTTGGTAAATCCCCGATTAAGATCAATGACACTGACAGCTAATAATAATTTTTGGACTAGCGAATACGATGTTGATAGATTTCCAGAAGATCCCGACTATGCTGACCAGCCGTATGTACCCGGGTCTCAAGGCAAACGAGTTGATAATTTCGCATGCGAGATTCCTCCCGGGGTATACTATCATATTAGCGATGTTTTAAGTGCTATGAGCGAAGCCATGTCGCCGACGCATAGAAAAGTCTAAAATTTTGGCAGAATGTAGACGGAACCGTTACGGTTTCAAAACTGAACGATACGGTCTCAATTTTGTTTCCCAAAACAACACCCGGACGAAGTCTCGGGAGATTGTTAGGTTTTAGTAGTAATCAATTGGATCGGTATATCAATAACGAGACGTCAGAGTATCCCGCGGATATCATGAGAGGCGTCGATGCCATGTTTGTTTATACCAATATTATCCGTCAGCAAGTAGTGGGTGGTGGTCAAGCCCCCCTGTTACGCTTCATAAAAATGCCGGCTTTTTCCCTGCTAGACGAGGAGAACCAGGAAATATTTAATAATATCGACTTTTATCCAATTTCAACCAGCGATATACAAGAAATTGAAATTGAATTGAAATCCGATTACGGGGAAAATATTCCGTTTAATGTGGGTAAAGTATATATTAAACTGTTTTTTAGGCGTCGACGTCAATAGAACTTGAGCAATGGTACCAATAGATATACCCTGTATTTCCAAAGAGGATCGTCCCTTCCGGCTTTACACGCAAACGTTTTCCAATCGGGGGGTCGTTTTAGTGTCGGCGGTATTTTCAATTCTTTATTGCGCAAAATTACACCCTTTATTAGGCCGGCCATTAGTACTTTAGCGTCCGAAGCTGTTGGGTTAACGAGTAGAGTAATTAGCGATGCACAAAACCCCGGAATATCACCTCGAGAATCGATTAAACGAAATGTCAAACAATCTATAAATTCCCTACTACATAAAGGCGTGGACCGGTTCGTCAACACTCAAAGCGGGACGGGCCGAAAACGAAAGAGGACTGCTAAAACAAGCCGGAGCAAACGTGTTAAGCGACGCACTAAACGCGATTTTCTAGACTAAACATGTCGACCTACGAAAGTGTTCTTTCCGACTTTGAAGTATTTGAAAAGCCAGTGGTGAATAATAATATTGTTGGGACTAAAACGACTGCTCATTATCCAATTGCTCCCCTAGCTAATGCTAAATATGTAGAATTTATCATTCCTCCCTCTAACAATTATCATGATTTGACTAAAACTCTTTTGAGATTAAAATTTCGCGTTTTACACGAGGACGGCACGGCCGTTCCAGATGCGGAAAAGAAAGTCTCGAAAACAAATTTAATAATCGCCTCGCTATTTTGTCAAGTAGAATTATTTCTCAATGGCGTCGCTGTTCAACAACCTAATAATATGTACCCATATATGGCCTATTTTAAAATACTTTTAAATTATGGACAAACGGCGGCCAATTCCTGGTTAACTTCTATGTTATATTATTTGGATACCATTATCGATCCGGCGACGGCTTTAGAAGACGCCAATATTAACAAAGAAGATAATGGTATTGGTCGTCGCGCTAAACGCGTGGCAAAATCAAAGACGTGCGATGTAATTGGCGAATTATTTCTGGATATGTTCAAAACGCCCAAATTCTTACTAGATAATATCGAGGTGCGAATTAGACTTCATCGAAGCTCCACGGATTTCGCTATTATTCACAATGAAACGGGCAAAAAGTATAAGATTGATTTAACGGAATGCACCTTGTTTACGCGCGAAATTGAGGTTAATCCCGAACTGCAACTAGCTCACGCTCAGATGTTAAACTCGGGAATAAACGCTCGCTACGAAGTAAACTCTATTGTTATGAAAAATTTCTTAATAACCACCGGAACGCAAGATTTTATTAGGGACAGCTTGTTTACGGGGCAATTACCCTCGCGAACTGTCGTGGCTTTCGTTACTAATAAAAAATTTGTAGGGGAAGCAACTTCTAACCCCCGGGATCTCCAACACTTCAAACTCGATTTCATGCAATTTTCTTTAAATTCTCAAAATTATCCTGATATTCCCTTTACGCCTAATTTTGACGACGATCAATACGTTAGATGTTACAATTCTTTATTCGAGGGTCTCGAGATATTAGGTCTTGACCGGGGAAATATAATTTCTTACGATTTATATAAGAAGGGCTTTTTTGTCGTTGTTTTTGATTTGAGTAGAGAACATCTCGCTTCGTTAGGTCTAAATTCCATGCCCCAGACTGGTAACTTGCGGTTATCGTTAAGATTTAGCTCTCCGCTAACCGAAAACGTCACGTGTATTGTCATGGCCGAATTTCCAAACAATCAGTTAATAATATCTAAAAACAGAGAAATTATTTATAATCACCCCAACGTATAAAAGACTAAAACTTTATAAATACAATATCAGTCGCGAGCCAATATGCACCAAGTACACACCGTCACGCCAAAGCTCGACATTTGCGTCATTGAGTCAATTGAACCTAAAATATTAATTCAAAGATCGGATACGCGTACAAAAACTATATTAAAACCTAACGCCTGGTACGCTTTGTTTCGGTTTCAAAATGAACTCACGTCCTTTTTTGACGGAAAAATACCTCGCTATCATATTTGGTTGCCCGTCAAAGAGCGCTCAAGCTGGAATGCTTCGTCAACTCGAAAGATGAACGTATAATCGATCTTCGATACTATGAACGAGGCAGCGGCAGTCGTTATTTCCTGAACTTTAGCACCAGCGAAGGATTCAGCCTGAACAAAACAGGATGGCAGACATTGATTGATTTAAAGCCGCTGATTGACGAGGATCTCAAAGCTAAAGGGATAGCTGTCTGTCGCATGCGCGAATTAATTTTAAACGAGCTCACTACCACTTTGTTTGACGTCACTTCCACTTGCGCCAACGTCGAGTGTCGAAAACAAATATGCCACTCTCAAAGCTGCTCGGAATTTGACACAAATTTCAGTGATCGAGTCGAACGTAATTTGCACGAAGCGCTGCCTCAATTGGATCGTGA
The DNA here is from genome assembly GCA_019434445.1 of Phalangium opilio. Classification (NCBI taxonomy): domain Eukaryota; kingdom Metazoa; phylum Arthropoda; class Arachnida; order Opiliones; family Phalangiidae; genus Phalangium; species Phalangium opilio. The sequence continues at coordinate 445,706 of JAEQBA010004607.1, read as the reverse complement.
GAAAATTTTGCATCAATTTGAGACTGAACACGGATGGATTGAAGATCAAGAGGATATTTACGCTTATTTTGTCAACAGTTTTGCCGATTTAAAGAATGCCTTGATTTATGGCTATTAAAATAAATGTACTGATATATCGTATTTGTTTAACTGATATTGTTTTTATAAAATACCTTTGTGTGTATTAAATAAAGTTGTTTATTGGGAAACCATTTAGTCGTTATTTATACTTGTTAAGACATGGACGCTAAAATTAGAAAAATTTATTACGACGTGGCTAATCCGGCCGCCTATGGGTCGCTAGCGAGATTACAAAAGGCCTTACCGCACGTGCCAAAAGCAAAATTAGTCACCTTTCTCGAGAAACAACCCGCCTACACGAAACACCGATTTCGACGTTTCCGATTCAAAACCAACCAGGTGTACGCCTCGACTATCGATGACGTTTTTCAAGCTGATTTGTTGGATCTACCGAAATTAAAACGTTTTAATAAAAATGTTCGCTATGTTTTGTGCGTCATTGACGTCTTAAGCCGCTACGGATGGACAATACCTCTTAGAAACAAAACATCTGGCGAGGTTATCGAAGCTTTTAAAAAATATTTCGAGAGAGGATCCCTTTAAAAATATACACTGACTACGGTGGAGAATTTAGTTCGCGCAACTTTGCTTCCTTTTTGAAACGTCACAATGTGCAAATACATTTTGCCCGGAGTCAGCATAAGGCCAGTCTAGCGGAACGCTTTATTAGAACAATTAAGGAACAAATTGCCCGGGTTATTACGGCCACAGGGAATAAAAATTACGTTAAATATTTACCTTTAATTACTCAAGCCTATAATGAACGGGTTCATTCAACTACTGGAATTGCACCGGCTCATGTTAATATAGATAACGAATCAATCATTTGGAATAAACTGTACGGGAAGTCAAACGGAATTAATCGATACGCACCGAGGCTTAAAGTTGGCGATCACGTGCGTCTCTCTATAGCTAGTCGAGTATTTAGAAAAACTAGCTCGGGAGGCACGTTTACTGACGAAATATTCCGCGTTGTTGACGTCATACCCAGGTCACCACCCGTCTATCGCGTAGCGGATTTAAAGGGGGAGCAAATTTTGGGTGTTTTCTACGGCGCCGAACTACAAAAAGTCTCGTTACCCGAGACGGGCCTTGTCAAGACTAAATTATGAACACTTCGCAAATAAACGCTCTTTTAACTTGCGACAAAAGAACGCGACCCTACTATTTAGGATGCTTCCCCGTAGATAAACTCCCAGCACATCCTAAAAGGCCCAAATTTTGCTTTATATTCAATAACGAAGCTGCTGGAGAGGCTGGAGAACATTGGATAGCGTGCTTTTCTAACAATGACACGGTAGAAATGTTTTGCACTTACGGAAAGTCGCCGCGATACTATAAAGTTAATTTAAAACGATACGGGAAACGAGTTGTTTACAATAAACAACAAATTCAACATCCATTTTTTCAACTGTGCGGTCTGCATTGTAGTCTGTACCTAGCACTCCGCTGCGAGGGCGTGGCTAGAAAGACGATATTAGACGCCATTTACGCTAATAACCTTAAACTTAACGACTATGTCGCCTTATTATATTTATCTTTACATTTAAAAAAACATGTACACAGATATTGTTCACAATAAAACAATTTTTTATTTGTCTTAATATTACATTTAATCAATATCACGCCATTTATGGTGTTTAGCCCTTCGTTCGTTAGATGGAACTACTGGACCGAGATTTTGAAGCTCGTCTTTCTTTTTCCGAGGTTTTTTCTGTTTTTTCTTGTTCTTCTGTTTAGCGAAGGCCGTCTTAAACAGGTTTTCCAAGTCCGTTAAATTGTCCGCTTCCGCATCCTCTAGATTCTCTTGTTCATCGGCAATTTCTTCTTGAAAAGCGTCGTCGGGATTTGCATAACCAACAGCCCCTTCTTCTAGCTCTCTTTTTGTCGTAAAAAATGTTTTTTGCAAACGATTTGCCAGAACTTCGGCCTGCCGTTTCACCATATCTCCAACATAGGTCGGCCCAAATTGTTGGCAAAAATCTTCTCGTGTTGGTGTCCCCGCAGCCGTTTCGCTTTTAAAAACCCTTTGTCGAGGCTCGGTTCGTTTAGGCGTAGTAAAAGAACTGCCCGACGCGCTTGTTGTCGGTGATGACGTGGCATAGCTCGGCCATGACAATTGTTTTTTTCGCGGCGGCATTTTAGGGGTGACCGGTAATGGCGGCGTGGTGACATTTCCCATTGTAGGACTGACGACCTCAAATTTAGGTAAAGGAATTTGTTTCTCGATACTTAAATATTTCTTAAAAGCGTCTAAATATTTATATAATTTATCGTAAGCATTCAATGGCGATTTTAAAATATCATCAATCTCTCGGTCCAAGGCCGAGTGTTCTTGGGCAGCTGTTGAAGTTACGGCGCTAGCCGGCACTAGCACCATTTGTTTCATAGTTTAGCAGCTATGGCTTGGACAATTGAAGGCAAAATTGCTGCAAGCAACGTCGTAAGAAAACCACCTGATTGCTGCAACAACAGCTTTTTTTTGCTTTTCTGCGACAAGGTACTTGATCCGAGTTGTCTAATAATTTTCTTGTACTTTGCTAACCTTTTCTTACGGTCTTTACTCAAATAAATGCCCCCGCCCTTTAAATTCTTACAAATTGTCTGAATGCTCTTTAATTGGGGCGTGCTACTATTGTTTAAGAGGGTTCGCCGTTGTTTACAGCTAGTTTGACGCAAACTTTGTAAATAAGGGACAAATTTGGCAAACTTTGCTGAGGGACGGGCTACGACGAGTCGGGAGCGTTTTCCTGATCGATGTTTAACGCGCGGGGCCATTATTCAAATGACAATTAAATTTAATCGACATAGACATACATAGGCGATTCGTGAGGTAGAACACGCGACCTTAATCGTAAATTTTCCGGAGTTTCTTGTTTTAAATCAATTAACAAATAACTATAGGGTTCTTTAGTGGCTAGCCTGTACGCATCCGTAATACGTCTCGGGTTATCTGGACTTATTTGTTGCGCTAAATATCTAATAGAGGCAACATCTCGAGGATTTTTCATTATTATAAAATAGGAAGAGTTTTGAGAAATTATCCGCGATTGGCTACCCTTGGGAAACAGTTGTTGAGTAATAATAATGACCGTATACCCTAAATGATGCGACGTCACGCACACTAAATCGGCAATATGAGTTTGCTTAAATAATTGGCTAGCTAAGTCGTCTAGTATCAAGTAGGAATCGCGATTCATTTCCCAAAAGTCTGGATCAGCCGTTGGCAATCCTTGAATAAATTGAATTCCCGGAATCAATTGTTTCAATTTTTCGTAGTTTGGCTGCCAGGCCGCGTAGCAATAAATAACCTTTTTATGCGGTGGGTCAAACATAAGCTGATGATTTTGCAATAAGTTACTTAAAAGAAAGCTTTTTCCCGCTTGCGTTGGCCCCACGATTAGAAACTGAGCGGGTGTTTGGAACTTTAAAGAATGCGAGACTGACTCGGCTGGATTCATCTTGATTAATAAACATTTTTATTTTAATTAACAGTTTATATATATATATAATATATATAATCAAAAATACAATTAACCCAAAACCCAAAGACCCTTAATAAACACAAATTAGAAAATATTTAAACAATATAAACGAAACCCTTTTACCCAAAAAAAATTCCCCTATTAAGTAATTGTTTTTTTAAAAAGTTTCTCTTCTAATTCCAGACAACGCTGGCGGAAGCGTTGGGCGATGAGGAGGTTAAAGTTGACGCGCGACTCGGAGGGTGGTAGGATGTAAACACGCACTACAGTAGCGAACACGACGGATGGATGCGCACGCGCACTTTTTCGGTTCCCGACCGCTCTTCGTTGGTGGTTGGGCATGTCTGAACCAGATGGTCGCAAACATCCGTGCCATCGTTGGTCGGGAAGTCGGGAAACCCTTGCCGCAGTGGTTTGTTGTTGCACGGCTTTTTGGAAACCATCGCGCACGATGGACTGTGCTTACGATGTTCCCTCGATGGACTGTCCGTGCAACGCCACTGATACAAGGTGATGCCGCAAAAGGCGCAGCGCGTCGTCTGTGTTTCTACATCTGCAAGATAGAAACCGTCTTTGGCCAGGGCTCCGCGACACACTTTCTAGAAACGAAGGTAAACTTAACAATATCGTAAATGGAATTTGATTTTTAGTTTCTTAACAGTAATACCAATTACACTTAAGTTATTCAACATCGCTTACAAGTGAATTTTAACAGTTAAACCTAACTTTTATTTGCATTGCTAATCATTTCACGTCACTTTTAATTGAAATTTGGCCATTTGATAAAGTTTTAAGAACTTTTTTTTAGTTTAACAACACTTTGATCCATTTTCTAGGTCGTTTTCAATTACTTTCAATCGATTTGTTTTCATTTCACATCAGATTTATCCACACTTTAGTAAGGTAACAACATCTCCGCCCACTTTATAGTCATTTAACTTCATTCTCAATTGCGTTTCAGTCATAACTTAAAACCTCATTATCGCACTTTCCATTATAATAGTCTCAAATCGGTTTTGGACTAAAACTGAAACTGAACTGAAAGTTTTCAGTTAAGATTTTCAAGAACTGAAACTGAACTGAAATTATCAGTTCGGTTCAGCCAGGAAACCGAATTGATCAGTTAAGTTTTCAGTTATAACTGAACTGATCCGAAAACCCCAGATTGTAACTATTAACCGCTAACTTTTTTGGAATCGTCAAGTGCCATACCTTAAAAGTCTTATTTATTTCACTAACTACTAATTATTAACATTGAACAATTTAACTTTTACTAATTAACTAACTATGATACCCTTTTTAGTTACTAATTATTGGTATTCTTTTAGCCTGTGTCTCTCTGCAGAGGGTCCCATCTAATCTCGCCCTTCTATCACGACGTAATTTACATCCGATAATTTGCTTTCAATTTCGAATGGGCCGTGATATCGGTCTGCCATTTTCTTAGTGATACGAGCGCTTTTGTTGGACAATGTGTGGGCTTTTACCAGCACTTGTTGACCAATGACGTATTCTACGTGACGATGTGACTTGTCGTAATAGGCCTTTTGTTTTTCGTGAGCCAGTTCCCTGGCAGCCAGGACATTCTCCTGGATAATCTTATTGTGCTCCGTTATTTTATTGACATAAGAGGCTGGGGTGCTATCATCTACCTGACCCACCCTAGCTAGTGCCCTTTGTAAAGGCAATTTCATCTCGCGGCCTGTGAGCATAAAGTAGGGGCTATACCCCGTAGAGTAATTAACCGCGTAGCGCATCGCCAGTGCTAGGTTAGGGAGCTGTTCATCCCACTTTTCGTGGTGACCTTTCACGTAAGAGGCGATCATCGGTTTGATTGTTCTGTTTTCGCGTTCCTTGGGGTTTGCTTGAGCGTGGTAGGTGGTGGTGTTTCGGACTTTTACCCACCAATCGTAAAAAACTTCGAGAAAGTAGTCCGAATTGAGATTAGAGCCATTGTCTACAATGAGTGCGCGAGGCACGCCGTAACGTGGAAAAACTTCTTCCGTGAGGCGTTTCGCTATCGCGGCGGAAGTTGCGGCTCTGAGGGGAAAGAGTTCGACATACTTTGAAAAATTATCTACCACAACGAGTAGGTAGGTATTTTTTCGAGGGCTTAAGGGAAAGTGTCCCATCAAATCGGCTGAGATTACTTCCCAAGGTTCAGTAGGCTTAATGGTATTGAATAGGCCCGCTGGTTTTTGATTGTCGCTTTTTAGTTTCTGACAGACATCACATGAACTAAGGTAACGCGCACAGTCGGTACCCATCGTGTCCCAATAAGCCGTACTTTTTAAACGCCAGAGTGTCCTTTGAACACCAAAATGACCCGCCGTCGGGTGGTCGTGCAGTTCGCGTAATACGCTGGTTCTCAAGGAGACCGGAATTACGGGGCGCCACGCGATTGGGTTTATAAGATTGGCTTCATGCCGGCAAGGGCGAGTTTCTACCAGGTGATTCGCAATCGCCACTACATGACCCGCCACCACGCGGTAGTGAGGGGAACTGTCGAAAAGGGGGTTGTTGATTTTTGGCCTTGGACTATAAAGATTGTTAGTTGTTAATGATAGTAGAACTGTTGAATATAATTAAACCAATTGAGTTAATTATGCCGAAAATAAGTAAAAAATTTTAATTACAGAAATAAAATACTAATTACAATCAGTAAATCAATTTACTTATTTTAGATTTTGCCAAAAAGGTCATTTTAACTAACTAAGCGAGGGAGTAAATGCGTAAAATATACAAATTTTAGTTTTTCAATTAAATTTGAGATAAATTTAAGATCTGCATGTACAGCAATATTTAAAAAGATCATTACTTTTTTTGCTGTAAAAAACAAAATGAGTCTGATTTAAGTTTAAAACTGCCATTCCTAATTGAACTTGGCCATAATATTTGTGCTTTTTTTCTAAATCGTAGCCTTTTTCAGTTTTTACTAGAAAACTAATTTTTTTCACTTCTACCAGTTCTGCGGATGAAACATTTTTTCCTTCAACAGGGCATTTTACTTCGAGCAAAATTGAAGGTTTTTGATTTTCAAAAATTACACCGTCAGGGCTAAAAGCTAACCAGGGACCTGATGCATTTATCACTGTTCCGAATGATTTCAAATCATGCCCATCAACTTCTTTATACCGCTTTTCAGTTTTTCAGTTTTCCTACCATATTCTGTGTTTTTATTTCCCTTAAAATTATATGATTTTAAATGGTTTTCTATTTTCATTTTCCAAGCACCTTCAGTTCCCTCTACGTAAGTGAATAGAGCATAGCATACTGATCCTGTTATTCGTCTTTTACGTTCCCAAAGCCAGGTCTTACTTTCTTCGTCATCACCTTGAAGTGACGTTTCTTTACAAAGCTCTATGGCTCGCTCTTTAGTTACTTTAACGTGAGCATTAAACCAATATCTACACTTCTCATCCAATCTAGCTAGTTCTAAGTTCCATAGTTGCGATGTTAAATATTGCTTTTCAGTCGTTGAATGAGCAATCAAAACATCTTCACTCTGTGAAACATATTCAGAGCTTCAGCTTGGTTTGTATTTTTAGTTAAAATGTCGGAACAAGGGAAGTTTAAGGAAAGGTTTCAAATATTCCGAGCTCTACCTTTTTTGTGGAGAGCCAACAGTTCCTTTTGTATAAGAGTGTTTATCTCCTCCGTAGGTTTCTTGTGCTTACAGGGCTCCCACCATGTCCCTAAAATACCTAAAAACCCCTACATTTTATTGAGGTCCCTAAACCACCATAAAACTGTGATTTGGTCCCTAAATAACCATATTCCTAGTTCAATGTGCCATCAGCTTATAATTTTCAACCCAAAGTCCAATTTACACATTTATATTTCCCGCACCTAGTCAATAGGATAAAAATACTCGCCAACTAGTTGTTTTTACTACAATACACACCATCTCGAGAGGCTCAAAAGTGTGGTTCTTTATTGTTGTTAAAAAGACGACAGCCCGAGTAATTAAGATTAATACGATTTATTCAAATCAAAGTCGACATAGGAAGAGCTTACAATATTATGAAAGCAGAGTATTTATACAGTAAATAAAAAACATTTCATGTATAATTCTTTATGACATCGTAAGTTAGATAAGATGATAAAAAAACTAAACAGGGGAGGCTATACCAACGATCTTTATATTTTCAATTTACAACAGTTCCCCTTAAAGTTCGTGGTCATGATTAAGTTACATTGGTTTAAGGCTTCTTTCTTTGTGGTAGTTGATTGAACACCTAAGGACTGGACACAGCTTTGATGTTTTGGAGCGAAAAGCCCTTTCGTTAAGACGTCTGCAGGCATATCGTTCGTTGTCATGTATTCCAAGGTGATTAGTCCAGATTCGAATGCATCTCTGATAAAATGGTGCCGAATGTCGATGTGTTTGGTACGCGAGTGGAAAACCGGATTTCGGACAAGCTTTTGGGCGCCTTGGTTATCGTTGTAGATTTTGATAGGTTTCACGGGGAATCCAATCTCCTTCATGAATTGCGTGAGGTAAATCGCTTCCTTGGTCGCCTCCGACATGGCCATATACTCCGCTTCAGTACTGGAGAGTGCGATGGTTTTCTGTTTCTTTGCTTCCCACATTACGGCTCCATTTGAGAGTTTAAATGCGTAGCCGGTGTATGAACGTCGGTCGTTTAGGCATCCACCCCAATCAGTATCGACAAAACCTTGTAGTTCTTCATCGTTTTTTCGGAAGAGGATACCATGGTGAGTGCTTCCCCTTAAGTAACGTAATATGCGCTTTCCAGCCTTCCAGTGCTCTTCGTTGAAGTTAGTGTTGTATTGACTGAGGTTACTGACGGCGTACGAAAGGTCTGGTCGGGTAGAAACTGCCAAATACATTAATGATCCAATGAGGCTTTGATATGGGAATTTTTTCATGGTCTCCTCAGATAACGTTTCAGGCTTCTGTAATTTGACGTTAGCATCCAAGGGAGTGGCGATTGGTTTTGAGTCTTGCATGCTGAAACGTTGTAATATGGATTCCGCGTATTTGGCCTGTGACATTGTAATGGTTGAATTTTCGAAATCTTGACGGAATTCAATGCCAAGGCAGTGGTGAATGGCGCCCAGGTCTTTCATTTCGAATCTCGATTTTAGTTCGTTTTTAATCATCTCCGTCCATTTGGCATTGTTGCAAGAGATGATTAAGTCATCGACGTAAATGGCAATCAGCATGATGTCTTCGTCGTTTCTCGTCATGTAAATGCAAGGATCAGCATTCAGGGGTTCCATTCCGATTTCTCGCAAATGTTTGTCGAGTTCTTTGTACCATTGCCGTCCGGACTGCTTCAGGCCATACAAAGATTTCTTGATTCGGCAAACTTTGCTAGGATCTTCTAAATCGGAGAGCCATTTTCGTGCCGTTTTGATGACTTCTTTATTTTCTTCATTTTGGTCAATGATTTCTTGGAGAACATCCTCAAGACCATCTGGAACATCCATATAGATCTCCTCTTCAATTTCACCGTTAAGATAAGCGGTTACCACGTCCATTTGGTGTACCATCAAGTTGTGTTTCACAGCTAGTGCCATCAGCAATCTGATTGAACTTGATCGGACAACCGGGGCGAACGTTTCCTGATAATCTACTCCAGGCTGTTGTGCGAAACCCTTGGCAACTAGACGGGCTTTACGTCGCTCAATTTTACCACTGGCGGTGTACTTCGTTCGGAAAACGAGACGGTTTCCGATAAGATGGCGATTTTCTGGCTTCGAGGTTATTTCCCAAGTTTTGCATTTTATCTGGGATACGAATTCGCTTTTAATTGCTCTTTTCCAGTCAGTCGCATCTTCTGAAGATAACGCCTCTTTTATGTTCATTGGGTCCGGAATACCGATCAGGTTTGCGGCTTCGTCTTGATGATTAGCTTTGACTTCGTCTTGAGGATTCTGAAGCGTAACCATGTTGAAGACTTTCTTGGGTCTTCCCGGTTTTCCAGTGCGTTCCAATCTGGGTCTTCCAGGTCCTTTCTTCGTTTCAGGTAGCTTGGCTTCACGATCGGATTCTGTTCTAGGAGTTTGTTCGTCTTTTGGCTTGACTGCTGGTTCGGTTATTTGCTCAAAGGGTGGACTCAATTGTACTTGGAAGAAATCACTTTTCGTTGAATCGTTCTTTTGGACTCCAGGTTCCATACCATATTTGGCGTAGACTTCTTGACTAATGAAATCTTCGTATTCGTCCCCGCAATCGAATTTCCCGAGAAACTTAGCATTCCGACTCCGTACGATTTTACCTTCGTTCGGCAGCCAGAATCTGTATGCTTTTGATTCTACTGAATATCCAATAAAGATAGCTTCTTTGCTTCTCGGATCGAATTTTCCCTTTGACGTATTTTCGTCCAGGATATACGCTTTTACGCCAAACGTACGTAGATGATTCAAGATTGGTTTTCGTCCCGTCCATCTTGTGTATGGGAGGTCGCCGTTAATACTGCGAGAAGGACATCGGTTTCTGATGTACGCAGCTGTGGCGATTGCTTCACTCCAGAATGAGGGTGGCAACTTTGATTGGATCAGCATGCAGCGGGCCATCTCTACTAGGGTGCGATTTTTACGTTCGGAAACTCCGTTTTGTTGAGGCGTTTGCGGAACTGTAAGTCTTCTAGCGATGCCATTTTCTTTAAGGAAATTGTCGAAATCTTTATTACAGAATTCAGTCCCGTTGTCGGACTGTAATGTCTTGATTTTTCGTCCCGTCTGAAGTTCCACTCTTTCTTTGAATTCCACGAATGCCTTGAAGACTTCGTCTTTATGTTTTAGGAAAAATACTTCGTTCCATCTTGACTTGTCGTCTGTGAATGTGACGAAGTATCTTGCTCCACCTTTAGACGAGACTCGCATTGGGCCACAAAGGTCTGTGTGAATTATCTCCAATAGTTCGATGGTGCGGTTCTCTTGTGCCTTCGGAAATGGTGTTCGAGATTGTTTACCCAGGATACATATTTCACACGTTGCCAGATCTTCGTCTTTATTCAGCTTTAGACCATGGACCATGTTCTTCCGAGACATGTCTTTTAGACTTCTTTCGTTTACGTGACCCATTCTGAGGTGCCAATCCTCCAGTGTGGATTTTGGATTGATTTCTACTTGTACGCTGTTTGCGGTTTCCGGATCTTTTCTCAAGAAGTACAAGTCTCCTGTACGATCAGCGAGGGCAACTGTTGTTCCGTCGTTTTTCAGAATGATTGCGTTAGATTTCTTGAAGAGAACTTCGAAACTTTTGTCCGTTATCTTAGAGATGGACATCAAGTTTGTTCTCAGGTCAGGAACGAGAAGAGTCTTTTCCAGGTTTAGGATTCTTTCAGTATTACCGTCTGTTGCGCTGATTTTGACTGATCCAATACCTTTGATGTCGGTGGAGTTATTGTTTGCTAGGTTCAACGTTTTCTTGACTCCCTCGATGTTTAGGAACTTCTTTTCGTTCGAGGTCATGTGCGAAGTAGCCCCGCTATCTAGGCACCAGTCGTCCTTTTCATTTTGATCAGTGTATAGGGCGAATTCTTCTGGATTTCCGCATACATGTACTGCGTTGGCCTTTTCTTCAGCGGTGCCGGCTTTATCTTGCATAGTCGACCTGCAATCAGCGGCTTTGTGACCTGGCTTCTTACATCGGTGACACTTATACTTGAAAATGGTCTTCTCTGTTAGTTTCGAGGATTCGCCAATTGATTTCGTAGGTTTCTTGCGCCAGTTCTTCTTGAAGGCTACCATTGCATTCTGAACCGTGTCTTTCTCTTTGGACTTCCTCGCGTCGGCCTCTTCCATGATTTTAATTTTCAGGGCTTCTGGATCCGGGAGATTATCTCGGGTTTCGATTGCGCACCTGAAGTTCTCAAAGCTTTCGGGAAGGCTATAAAGAAGCATAATCGCTAGAAGGTCATCATTGATATTGAGGTTCATGTCTTCCAGTGTGTCCACGGTTTCAAAAAACTTCTTTACGTGTTCGTGGATATCCTCGCCTTCCTTCATCTTTGTTAGTGTCAATCTTTTCAGTAATGTTGCTTTCCGGGCTGGACCTCGTGACTGGTAAGTCGATTCAAGCTTCAACCAAACATCTCGAGATGTGACGCAATTTTTAATCTGCTTCAGTTCAGTTGGGCTGATCGCAAGGATTAAATCTGACTTAGCTTTTCGGTCTTGGCGTTCCCAGTCCGTGACTTGTGTTTCATTTCCGTTCGTTCCCGTAACCAAGATAGGTTTTGGTAAGGTTCCGTCCACGTAGCTCCATACGTCATTCTTGACTAGTAGTGCCTCAACTTGCAGTTTCCAGGTATCAAAGTTGTCCTTGGTGAGCGTTTCGATCCTTGCATGGTGACTCATGGCCATTTCTGAGTATTAACCAGCTACCTTGAATTTTGATCTTCTTAACGTTCACAAATACTTAACGGACTAAACTATACCCTAAGCAAAGTCTCGGCAAAACTTTATCTAACATGCAGGGCCCATAACCTGTTGTTAAAAAGACGACAGCCCGAGTAATTAAGATTAATACGATTTATTCAAATCAAAGTCGACATAGCATTGAAGATACAATATTATGAAAGCAGAGTATTTATACAGTAAATAAAAAACATTTCATGTATAATTCTTTATGACATCGTAAGTTAGATAAGATGATAAAAAAACTAAACAGGGGAGGCTATACCAACGATCTTTATATTTTCAATTTACAACATTTATGATTAAGAATATGTGGTCAATTTCGTATAGCGTTTCATACTAATAACGCCATAACTAGTTGGCCGTCAAAAACAAACGTGTTGCCACATTTTTTTCAATTATTTCCGCTCAGGAAGTTAAATAAGGTTTTAAGTATTTTTCTGGATAAAGCAGACGGGTCACGACTCTTCTCGTAGTTTTATAATATACTCGTAATTCGTTTAGAACTGCAGGCCGGCGTGTCCGAGGCCTAGCCTCTATTTTGAAACTGATAATAAATATCTTAACTTACAATTAGAAAGGTGATAATCCTTAACTGTTTTGTTGATCACAACAAGGACTCCTAGCAGCTCGAAAAGTAGGAAGTGAAAGCTTTTCGGACATCACTAGCTTCAAAACTATAGTTTCTTGCATTTGTGGCCTCAAAATTCTTCAAACTATTTGCGGGGAGACTATTAAGAATCGTGCGCCATTGTCCATTTTGAATGTTTTTTAAATGATCTCTACGATCACAGAAACCAGCAGGGCAATACAGTTATGATTTCTACTTTTCTTCCTCCGTTAGTAAATAATTATGTAATACTACACATGCTTTTACTACCGCATCAGTATTTGACGGCTTTAATAAAATCGGATTCCGCAAAATTCTCCACCAGGCTGCTAAAATGCCAAACGCATTCTCACAGCATCGCCTTGAGGGGAGAAAGTACTCATTATTTAAATTTAGGATTGTTAAATGTATTAATCACCTATCACGGCTTAAACGGCAGTTAAATATCCTTTTAGACGAATCTAACTCATTCCCAGGATATGGCCGCATAAAATTTGGTAGGAGCTGGAATGCTTCATCCCCGAGAAGAACATACGGTACCATTAGGTCACTATTTGTGAGACGTTGTGGTTTTGGAAATCCGGCTTTCCCAGTTTGCACAGCTTGATCAAATGACGAAGATTTAAAAATCCCACCATCGGAATGGGATCCATAGCCCCCAATATCGACAACAACAAATTTGTACTTTACGTCAACAACGGCCATGAGTACTGCAGAATTAAAGCCCTGAGAAAGATAATACTATTACTATGGGTATTTCAATGAACTAAAATGAATTAAACATTTTTAGTTTTTTACTTTGTAATTGTGATATAGTGTTCCACTTTTCCCTGGCTGCTGTATCATTATGTGCTTCCTATCTACAGCACCGCAGCTCATCGGATAATCACATAGTATTTCATATTCGTTACAAATTTTCATCCACATTTTCTCATCAGATACCTACAGTAAAATAAATTATCAAATTATCCTTATATTCAAAGAGGTGTAGACATTTTTCCAATACAGGTAAATATAATGGTAACAAAGTTTCCCAGATTGCTGCACAAGTTTCCTTTATGATTCGATGTGCTGTAGTTTTCCCAAGACGGAATGCATATGTCATATTAACCATGCTGGCCCCAGATGCCAAAACTCTTACGGGAAAATTAGCATACGTTCTTCTCAAAAATTAAAGTACTTTTTAAAGAAAAATAAAGTTGTTTACCTTAAAGGAAAGTCAGTGCTAGTCTTTCTCCGGGTGAAATAGGGGAGCGACCAGGAGGATACTTTTTTTGCAGATAAAATATTATTATTATTATTATTATTATAATTTAGATAATTCTCACGTTTTATTTATTTAATTCTCACCTTTCAAGTTCACAATAACCCGCATTTTACGTTTAAGCTTCAGTTTTGATATAAATCGTATAAAAAACAAACACTAAAATGCTAATTAAAGGTTACTGTTAAGAAAAGAAACATCTTCGAGAATACGGCTCCTCCAGTCCTGGTCAGCAGTCAGTGACGTTATTGTTCCGCATTATGTCATATTCATAAAAAGAAAAGCGAGCTTCACTTTTCGTAAATCTGAAGCGCGCAACGCTGGGTCTAGTTGGAAATTCCAACGTCATTGGCTGTTCCGGATGCACTACAGTTTTACTATCATTATAGTTAAGCCTATAGTGCATAATGCGATATTAAATGAACAAGCCCAGAAATATAATATTCTATAGTGCTAGTCCATATAACAATGCGCTATACGTGTTCAACGTAAAATATTCATAGCGAGTAAAGGGTTAAGGTGCCTTCGCATAGCCGCGGAATTTGCGCAGCAAGCGCAAAGCAAATTGCGAACACTTATTCCGAAACTGGTTTTCAAGACCCGCCATGTAAATCAGCTCTCAGTTTTTGCATTGACGCTTTTCAGCGGCTTTGAGAACGCACCTTTACAATAATTGCAGTACCGTATGCTTGTATATTTAACCTCATTGCTAACAAAAGAATGCTTATGCAAAGGCGACATTAAATGAAGAAGCTTCAATAAACCCTAATAGCTAATTGTCCCTCGATCCGCTATACGTGTCCACGTAGTGAGTAGTTCCTCGATGTGGTAAGGTGATTATCGTAAATTTAACTCTTAATAGTGTTTAGCCCCTCGAATATTGCTAACAAAGGGCCATAATAGCTCGAGTAGAATCCCAAAACGTTATATCGATATTGTTAAGACCGTAGCTTAGCAAAGGCGATATTAAGTGAACAAGCTAAGGAATGTTATTCACAATTTTAACAGTGCTAGAATATAATTAAAACGAGAATGTCCAACTAATAAAACGTAATACTCGTTGCGCTATACGTGTTCAACGTAAAATATTTATAGCAAGGTGTCCCCCGATGCGGTACAGTGTTAGAATGGTTTCATACCGTATATTAGACCATGAATATAGAATCCCAAAGTGTTACATCGATATTATTAAGCTCGTGGCTGAGAACCCGTACAAAAATGTACGGCTGCATTTTGCTGTTATTTAGATTTTTTAGAATCTGCAATATATTGCAAATAAACTGGAATATTCTGGAAAAATACTGGAATAAACCTGAAAAAGGTTCAACTTCAGACAAAATTAAGATGCATTCCAGAGAGCAATGCAGAACATTTTAGGCGTTTTGCAGAAAAAATATCTTCCGTTGGAAAACTCAGTACAGCAGTATACAAAATTTAGCTACTCTAGAGTCATAAAATAGCTACCTTACAGCTAGAAAACAGAAGGGAAATAGTAACTCCCGTAAGAAATCAGGATGTTTGTAGGCTCATTGCAGGTACCTTCCAGATATTTTGTATGCATGTTACAGTCGGAAATTGCTAAGTTTGTAGGATAATGGCAGGCGGGTTTCGGATACCTTTTAGGATAATTGCAGGCGCGTTTCATGTACTTTGTAGGAAAATTGCAGGCGCGTTTCAGATACTTTTTTGGATCATTGCAGGCGCGTTTCAGATACTTTGTAGGATAATAGCAGGTGCATTTCCGATTCTTTGTCGGATAATTGCAGATGCGTTTCAGATACTTTGTAGGATAATTGCAGGCGCGTTTCAGATACTTTGTAGGATCATTGCAGGTGCGTTTCAGATACTTTGCAGGGTCATTGCAGCTGCGTTTCAGATACTTTGTAGGATAATTGCAGCCGCGTTTCAAATACTTTGCAGGATCATTGCAGCCGCGTTTCAGATACTTTTTAGGATAATTGCAGGCGCGTTTCAGATACTTTGTAGGATAATTGCAGGCGCGTTTCAGATACTTTGTAGGATAATTACAGGCGCGTTTCAGATACTTTGTAGGATAATTGCAGGTGATTTTCCGATAACTTTTAGGACAATTGCAGGCGCATTTCAGATACTTTTCAGGAGCGTTTCATATACTTTGTAGGAAAATTGCAGGCGTGTTTCTGGTACTTTTCAGGATCATTGCAGGCGCGTTTCAGATACTTTTTAGGATAATTGCAGGCGTGTTTCTGGTACTTTTCAGGATCATTGCAGGCGCGTTTCAGGTACTTTTTAGGATAATTGCAGGCGCTTTTCATATACTTTGTAGGCAAATTGCAGTCGCGTTTCAGATACTTTTCAGGATCATTATTCGCGCGTTTCAGGTGCTTTGCAGGATCATTGCAGGTGCTTTTCAGATAATTTTTAGGATCATTGCAGCCGAATTTCAGATACTTTGTAGGATAATTACAGGCGCGTTTCAGATACTTTGTAGGATAATTGCTAGAAATGTGAGGTTGATCCTCCCGTGGCCATAGAAGCCGTGTATTTGCATGGGACTTTCGCGACTAGACTAGATTCAAGCGCTGATGCGTGTTTTATCAGCTTATATCAGTGGCGTAATTTAGTCAGAACTTTGAAACCAGACTTAGTACTTTCGGAAGAAGAAAAGACCCAATGTATAGTGTTAGGCGATGGACGTTATACCTTCACAAAGGAACGCGCGCGAATAGACTTCCGCTTAGGACAGTTGAAAATAAAGCAGGAGTTTCACGTAGTTCCCTCACTGCCAAACGATTTTATTTTGGGGGAAAATTTCCTGTATAAACATCGTGCCATTTTGGACTTTGGTATAAAAACTTGTGAGATTGACGGAACAACGTTTCCATTCGTGCTTAATCTCCCTGGGTTAAAGACACCGACCCCTCAAATTATAGAGGATATTGAACAAGCTGTCGCGTCGCCTAGCCTACACTTAGTCCTAAACAGAAGGAAGACTTAAAAACTTTATTATTACGATTTCCAAAACTATTTTCGGAAAAAAGCGGGTCGAACTAACTTAGTATATCACGAGATTCACACTACCACCGATGTTCCCGTTAGTCAACGCGCGTATCGTATTAGCGACGAGAAAAAACGGATAATTGAAGATCATCTTCACGAAGTGATCCGCGACGGTATCGTGAAGCCATCCGTTAGTCCTTACGCGTCGCCAGTGGTACTTGTCCACCAGAAATGCGGAAAGATACGTTTCTGCGTCGACTATCGCGCGTTAAATAAAGTGACCGTGAAAGATCCATATCCGCTTCCGAGAATAGAAGAACTATTAGGAAAAATTGGTGCCCCAAAGTTCATCACAGCACTGGACATAAAGAGCGGCTATTGGCAGATAGATCTCCATCCGCAAGCGAAAGCGAAGACCGCTTTTATCTCGCACGCGGGGAAGTACGAGTTTGAAGTACTTCCGTTCGGTCTATGCAATGCGCCGTCGTCGTTTCAACGACTTATCGACGAAGTCTTCAGGGATGGACATCACTTTTCCATCTGTGTCTATCTGGATGACATCGTCATTCCATCCAGTACTTGGGCTGACCATTTGCAAGCCTTGGAATATGTCTTTCACCGACTGTCTGAAGCGGGACTTACGCTTCAGACGAAGAAATGTCGCTTTGCGCAAAGCGAAGCGACCGTGTTAGGGCATATAGTAAATGAACGAGGGATTCACATTGATCCCTCCAAGACTAGGGCTATAGTAGACTTTCCCGTCCCAAAGAACGTGAAAGAAATCCAAAGATTTCTGGGCATGGCGAGATGGCACTCACGATTCATCCCGCAGTATTCCAAGATCGTTGCCCCGTTAAATCTCCTCAAGAAGAAAGACGTTCCGTTCCAGTGGAAGAAAGAACAGCAGGAAGCGTTCCAGGCCATCAAGGATGCGATCTGCATGGCGCCTCCTTTAGCGGCTTACAACCCTAAGTTGCCGTGTATCCTGACAACGGATGCTAGCGACGCCGGACTTGGAGCTTTCCTGTCACAAATCCAAAATGACGTTAAGGTACCTATTTCCTATGCAAGTAAACAGCTGACCGACGTCCAGAGAAGATATACCACTACGGAAAAGGAATGTCTTGCCATCTATTGGAGAGTTGGAAAGTTCCGGCCATACTTGGAGAATATCCCGTTCACCGTGATCACGGATCACAAGGCACTAAAGTGGTTATTCACCTTGAAAGAACCAAATTCTCGACTTGTTCGTTGGACAATGTACTTGCAAACGTATGACTTTAAGATCATACACAAGAACGAAGTTGAGAACAAGGTTGCGGACGCATTATCAAGAGCGCCTGTCTCTCTATTAGCCATGTCTTTGGA
The DNA here is from genome assembly GCA_019434445.1 of Phalangium opilio. Lineage (NCBI taxonomy): Eukaryota > Metazoa > Arthropoda > Arachnida > Opiliones > Phalangiidae > Phalangium > Phalangium opilio. The sequence continues at coordinate 427,525 of JAEQBA010004607.1, read as the reverse complement.
CGACATGACTTCACCGTCCTCGTCAGAAGATTCCAGTCCAGCGGAATCCTCTTCAATGACGTCGACTACGTCCTCAACCACCAGCGGATTAGCTCCTCCCGCCAATCACGCATTGTACCACTCTTTCACACTAGAAGTACGAAAGGCCCAACAAGATGAACAAGCCACCCATGACATCATAGTCCAGTTATCAGGAGATAATCCTCAACGACATCGGTACTACGAACTGAAGAACGATGTCTTGTATCGAAAGGCCTATGGTAGACAACCAGCGAAAATGTATTTGCCACAGCGGTTCCGGCGGGACGCCATCCGCTTATTTCACGACCACCCTCTATCTGGACATCGAGGTCAAGATCGTACCTTCGATAAGGTTCGGGCCAGATACTAGTGGCCATCATTCCGGCAGGACGTTACCGAGTACGTCCGCGGATGTCCTTTGTGTCAAATGCACAAGGCCCGCAATAGAAAACGTCCAGGTCTCATGCAGCCTACGGCCATTACAGAGCCATTTGATTTGCTGGCAGTGGACATAATGAGACCTCTACCAAGAAGCCGTCACCATCACAAATACCTCCTGGTATTTACGGACTATGCCACTAAATTTGTCGAACTGTACCCGATGAAGAACATCACCGCCAGAACGTGTGCGAAGAAACTCGTCTCCGTGATAGTTTGCTACGGATGTCCGAAAGCCATCGTAAGCGACAACGGGACACAATTTGTTTCTCAACTTTGGAAGGACATTCTCAAGATGTTCAAAGTCAAACCACGATACATCACTCCGTATCATTCTCAGAGAAACATCGTGGAGCGCACAAACAGAGTTCTGGTAGAAATCATTTAGACATTCGTTTGTCGAGATCACCGAAGATGGGACGAGTACTTACCATTTATTCAGTTCGCCATCAACTCGACTACACATACCCAGGGTTAGCAGGTTTTTGGCAGGGGTGGAAAAAACCGCGGTTTTTACCTGGTAAAAACTGGGTGGCAAAAACTAGTATTTTCCGCGGTTTTTTCCACTTCCTAATGTTTTTTTTTCTGTTTTAGTTAAAATATTCGTTACTATTGGTCGAAATTGAAAAGGATAGCCATCTCATAATATGTTCTATTGTCTGTTCTATTTTTGTACTAAAATTATTCCAAGAAATGAAAAATACCACATTCCCAATAGACCCAACCAACAAATCTTTTGAATTTTTCTAACGGCTCGGGTCTCGTTCGCGGGTTTTGATTCGAGAAAGAGATAGCCCGATTGCCTTGATTTTGCCATGCGCAGAACCAGTTTTACCCCATGAGTCAGACTCTAATCCAATCAGAAAAATAAGATATTTATTTTCGTCACTCAACGACAAATGGTACTAAAGCCAACTTCGTTGGTCACGTGATCCTATCCCTAAAATTCGCTAAAAGCATAGCCAATCTAGAGTCTAAAAGGCCCCTTTTTTCCACAACCCCTTCTTTAAAATCAATTAATAGACCACCCAAAAATCCGAACTTATTGTGAAAATTATTCGAAAGGAAGCGTTAGAATCACATTTTACACCACGCGATCACACGTCTGTTAATCTGACTAGTTTTCAAAACCAACCAAAATGAACAAAGGAGGAAGGAAATTGGACGCAATTTGGAATGATTTTGATAGAATCCATATTGATGGCAAAGTCAAAGCAAAATGTAAAAAATGCGGATACATTTTAAGTAATAAGGCGGAAAGGATGAAAAATCATTTATCAAAGCTCTGCTCAAAAGAGTCAAAACGGAATGAACTCGAGGCTCAAGATAAACCTAATGATTACGTCGTCATGGTAAATAATGCAAGTGAAGAAGACCAAGGCAATGCGGATTCAGCACACTTAACTGGAGAAAAACGAAAACGCGTAATTTCGTCATTAGATAACTATGTGGTTACTACAAACCTTTCGCAAAAAGAACAATTGGATAAATTAGTGTCTGATTTTTTTATTCGTCAAATATACCCTTTTCTGTTGTGGAAAATATTAACTTTGTGAAAATGGTTAACGCTTTACGTCCTGGATATGTTCCACCAAACCGAAAAGCCTTAGCTGGCAAACTGTTAGATGATTCCTATCAGAAAATGCAAGAAAAAATGAAATACGCCATTAAAGGGAAAGAAGGAACCTTGATGGTGGACGGATGGAGCAACGTTCATAATGATCCAATTACTGTGGCCTGCATTCAAGTTGAAGGTAAACCATACTTCATCGAATCTCTTGACGCCGTTTCAAAGAAAACGGACGCGGACTACATGACTGCCTTTTCTCAAGGTGCAATTAAAAAGGTTAAAGAAGACTATAGTTGTGATATTAGAACTCTAGTAAGTGATAATGAAGCTACAATGGCTAAAATGAGAAGACAGTTGGAAATGTCGGACGATCACTAAATTACGTATGGTTGCGCTTCTCACTGGCTTAATCTACTTGGACAGGATTTAACCCCTTCAGCTTTAATGAAACATATCGTTGAGATCCACAAATATTTTAGGAACGTTCATGCTGCAAATGGATGGCTCAGAGAATGCTTAGGCCATGTGAAACCCCAGCTTCCGTGTGACACTAGATGGAATAGTCAGGTTGACACAATAGAATGCTATTTAAAAAACCACTCTCACTATTTAAGCATCGCAAATGAGCATTTTGACGTCATGGATAAGTATGTTGTTAGAAAAATAAGAGATTTCAATTTGCAAAGGCAACTTAAAGACCTTCTAAGTCAGCTTAAACCAATAGCAATAGCATTAGACACTCTACAAGGATATGAAGCAACTATTGCAGACACCTGCCATATTTTCCTTGGACTTTTGCTAAATGAACATCTTGCTCATAAGAAGGAGACTGTGATGAAGAGGTTTCGAAATGCCATTAAAGCCCCACATATATTAGCATATCTCCTTCATCCAAAACATAATGGTGAACTATTAGATGATGATCAGAAGGAAGAAGCCCGAAATTGGATCAGAAGCATTGATGAAAACTTCTTACAATATTTCATAGCTTACGAAGCAAAGGCTCAACCTTTTCCATCTTCCTATTTCACTACAAGTACCATTCAAAATATGAAACCAAATGTCTGGTGGGAAGCCGTTTCTAAAACTAGTTCTGTTCCCAAAGATTTCACTAATTTAATTAGGCATATTTTGACATGTCCAGCTAGCTCAGCCTCAATAGAACGAATGTTTTCTAATTTGTCTTTTATTTATGGGAAACTTCGAAATAGGCTCAAAATTGAAACGGCTTCTAAACTTTTGTTCTGCTATCAAATGCTGAATAGAGAAACGCCTGGCATATTTGAATACTAAAATTTTATATGGAAATAAAGACTTGAAATTTAAAATAAAAAATAGCTTTGTTATTTTTCTAACATAACATTAACAAACATCGCGGAAATGCATTTAAAACTCGCTAGTTTACCACTTTGTAACCATGAATTTGGTTTTTGCCGGTTTTTTCCACGTGCCAACCCTGCACATACCACAACAGGAAGAACTCCCTTCTACCTGAACATGGGTAGGGAACCGAGATTCCCTGGGACTTGGACGTGGGTATGCTAGTAGCGGACTTTGTTGATAGGTCCGCATCGCTCTCAGCTTTAGCGAAGCAACTAGCTTTGTCTAAAGAACTTGCCAAGAAAACGCAAGCACACCAGAAACGCTACTACGATCAAAGGCGGGAAGGGATGGAATTTCCCGTTGGTGTACTTGTTGTAACCGTTTGAGATGAGATCTCTATTTCATTTGATTTTAAATTACGATTTAAATGTTTAATGTTTCTTTCTCTTTTTCTTTTCTCTCATTTACGTTTTTTCATATTAAATTTTTAAAAAAGAGTTTTTCACATGACAAATTAAAGAACTAAATAAACTTAATATTGATTTCTTAAATAAACATTGATTTAATACTCCTTAATTAATATTACATGAATCGATTTTATTTTATATGATCCTATAATATTTACATTAAATTAACTATTCTGGGACATACATTTTGCCGATTTATATAACATATATAGTACTATCCCTTGAAAGATGACAATAACCCTTTAAATTCCAAGTTTCCAAACTAAATAGAACAGAAGCCATTTATCGCGATTGACAGTAAACTTTCCAGAAAATTGCAAAATAGAATCCCCGTACCAGGCCACATCGTTAACACGTGCAAAATCTAGAAAAACCAGATCAGTATTTTTCAAAACAAGCATTGGCCTACGTGCACTACGTGCATGGTTTTTCCAGAAAGTGCTAGTTTCAAACTCATAACGTCATCAAGACGCCTCGTGATTCGTCCAGAATCTACTGCCTTAGAACCCTTTGTCAAAAAGGATAAAAGCCCATTCTGGGGGCTCTCCACACTTTCCAGCGTTTAATAGTCCAAAGAAAAACTCGCATCCTCTAGGAACATTGCGCTCGTTTTGCAAACTTCTCGATAAAGTCCTGAAATCCTGCGTAACACTGGAAGAAGCACGCAGCTCATGGCAATATATTAAAGCTCTCTTGACTTATCAAGAAAGCAGTTTTAATTTGTTCGAGGGTTTCGTAACTCGCGTTAATAACAATGACGGCCTTCTCAATTTCATTGAACGTTTTACGCCAACGATATTATTCCTCTTATCGCGTACGAGTATAAAATCTGCGAGTCTTCTAATCAAAGTAATTAAATTGGGAGCGATTAACTTCAGTCTCTGTTAGTTTTCAAATCTACTAAGTGTTTGGATTTTTATAAATAGGTGGAAACCGTGTTTGGAGTTTTGGCCGAAAAATTTCGTTCGCTTTGTCAATTCCACGGAATACGCGGTCAAAAACAATTTGATGTTTTATCACCGATATTAGAAAATTCATTGCAACATTCAACGGGTATTGAAGACGTAGCTAGGGAACTGTGGAAATTCATCTTTGCCCTAATAAGAGCCGAATTAAAACTATCCGACTCTTTCAAGTTCGTTTTTATTATCTAATCTTTTATCAACGGTTGTTATTTAAGGAATATTGTAAATGAAGATGAAATTGTTATTCTTGTTATTCTCTCTTTTTCTTTCATTTAGAAAAGTCTTGGCCAAGTCCGTCCCTTCGTTAGTAATGGCCGTTGATATTTCAAGTCCCAACCTGGGTGCATGTAACGATATTTTTGGATTGGAAGGCTCGTTTACTGATTTGGGGGAAATTGGCCAAACTACAAGCGCTGGATCTTTCTTGAACATGTCCGATAGCGCGATAGTTCCTACTGATACGTCAACTCCGAGAAAAACTGCGGAAGCGATAAAGAAAACTCCTGAAAAGGACATTTTTAAAGTCCCATTTGACGAATTAATTGACGAGGAATTTGTTAAAATTGATTCGTCTAAAAAAGGAGCGCCTAAACTATTGACTAAACATCGGAAAGAAGCGAAGAAAGAGAAAAGGTACGCGGCACTATTTCAACTTTGACCCTTAATTAACTTTAATTGATTTTCTTTTAGCTTCATTCATACTTGTACTGAACCTTTGGCCTTTCCATCTTCGAACAGCGAAAATGAATTGTCACAAATAGATTAGGGAATAAGAATTAGGCTAATATTTTTCTTTAATTAGGTCTTAATCTCGCTTAATTTGGAGGCCAGTTGAGTCTCCGATCAAAGTGCCAGGCATCCAGTCCAATGTAGTTGATGAAATTGCTGAGGAAAGGGACGCGAACGTGTCTTTACAAAGCAGCGTAGAAATTGAAAACGAAGGTACTACCCTCGATGACGGGAAACTTACCCTTCCTGCCGAATCTGATCTTAATACTGCCTCGGCGACACCACCCAAACCCGAAGATGTCCAACCTTATAAATTTGACGTTTTTCTAGTACCCCAATCCATGGAGTTCAGCAAAATCCCCGTTAAGTTCATCTCAAAGTCAATTGTCTCCAAAAGTTCAAGCGTACTTTCATATCCATAAAAGAAGGTGGGCTTTTAGAAACGATACCTTTAGAGCCGATTAAACGGAAACGAGCCTCAACTGGTATGAAAAGAACTTGCTCTGATGCCAAAACCCTACGCAAACCCTGGTCCTCGTTTATAAAAGAAACGAAAAATCAAGCTGAATTAGCTTTAGAGGAATTAAAGGTAACGGTGCAAAAACCTAGCGAGCTATTTTGAAACCCATCGCGAGTCCACCAATTCCCGAAGAAAAAGGAATTGTAAACGATACGGTTGAACCTACCAGTTCTATAACGCATCCTACGGAATTAGATTCCTCCGCTATAGTCTTGAAGGCGGAAGTATCTAACGATATAATTAGCAGAAAGAGGAATTATTCCTTATCAAGTTCCATTGATGAATGTCTCGAAAAGAAAAAAAACAAATTGGTTCCGGCAGCTGCTGATGAAGAAGCGTCAATTATTCCCGAGACTTGCAACGTATCTCTCGAAGCATTTGACGAATCGAAATTCTTGGAAGGCGCTGACGATTCAGAATTACTGGGGGGTGTTGAAGAATCCAAATTACTGCAGTCATTTACTGAACCAAAACTATATCCCAGCAGGAATACCTAGATTTACTACTTGGAATCTTTAAGAGGCCATAAACCCCACACAAATATCTGATTGACTGTGAGGGGAAGCGCCAAAAACTTTTAAACCGCCTGCTCCTCCTTCCTCGCGTCTCATTGGTTACGCGAATGTGTGGGACAGATCAAGTCCATGACCTTTTAAGCTGTCGTCTGCATCAGTTTCGGCTCAGAAATGGCCAGGAAGTGCGAGAACTTGAAACAGTTTGACGTTAACGGAGTTTTTGAAGCGGAAATTTTCTAACTGAAACTAAAGTCGACGATTTAGAAGTTAGTGTAGCTCGAAATTCAGTATTGAAAACGAATGCTATAATAATTTCGAGAAAAGATGACGTTTACCTCCCCTTAAACCCTAAGCCTTAGCATAGGGATACTGATGGTTTTTTTTTGTATAACTTTGGTGAAAGGTGGAAGGAATTAAATTGTTACTACACCCTGTGAGAATATTAATATAGAGTTCTTAACTGAAGGCAAGTCTCCAAGTATTTTGGCCTTTTTTGTTTTGGAACGTAATCCTAGGTCTACTCGTTCAGACGACGTATCATGTTTACATGAAACTTAGAAATGTAGCATCATTTGGCACAATAAAGTTGTTGCGGTATTCATAAACACCAGCTTATTAAGGAAAACATAATGCCCTCCTGGGTGTTGAGTAATCTTGCGCTTGAATTCTATCCCAAATTTTTCTTCCTTCCTGGCAACATTTACTTTCTTCTATAATGCTCATAGGAACGCAAAAACCTATAGTTATTTAGAAGTAACAGATTGTCTATCACCAATTGTTTCATACACTATGCTAGCCTAGATTAACTTTAATTCTTACCAATTGATGTGGTTTAGTCTTTCGTGCCCTTCTCTATCAGGTGGCTGCTCTTCAGGTTCAAACTTATAAGGCAGAGCACAGATATTTTGTAAAACCGCGGGCCTAATTATTGCACCCTCACCATCAGACTTTTATGAACCACTAAAACTAATTGAAAAATCCGATTTATCGACAGGATTATTCGAATCCAAACTCGAGTTTGAGAGGCTTGAAGACAAGTATATCTGTGACGTCAGCCTACGTTTTAGCATTTTCATAAAAAGTGGATTTCAAATAATTTCATATGAAGCATTTTCAAATGCATATTGCCAAATAATAAGAAATCGGAGAATTAAGAGCTTGATATTTTTGAATTCAAAGAACTTAATTCGATCTTCTGTTATATAAATCAGAGGCTTTCCAAACGAAGCTTCTCATTCCCTTTAATTGCCTGACTAACAAAACGGATGAGAGACGTAGAGGTAATTAATGGGTTCTGGACAAAATATTAAATATGTTAAACTTTTGAAACTTGTATTCCAATATTTTTATGAAAAAAAGCATTTATTCGTTAAAGAGGTTTCATTCTTATTTCTATTTAAAAACTTTTCCACGAAATACTGTAATTATCAATGCGCTTTAATTTTTATCAAAAAATTTCAATAAATTATGGCTCTTCATGAATTGGAATAATCATTCATCTTTTTAAATTTTTAGTGATGAATTTCAATTTTCAACATGAATTTCTATTATCAATTATGAATTTCTATTATCATTCATGAATTTCTATTATCATTCATGAATTTCTACTATAATTCTTGAATTTCTATTATCATTCATGAATTTCTATTATTAATCATGAATTTCTATTATCATTAAAGAATTTTAATTTTTTATTCATTTTCAATATTTTTCAGCTAATTTTTATTTTAATTCATGAAAATTCTTTTTATTCATGAACTTTTATTATAATTCATGAATTTTAATTATGATTCACGAATTTTAATTATGATTCATGAATTTTAATTATGATTCATGAATTTTAATTATGATTCATGAATTTTTATAATGATTCATGAATTTTTATTGTCATTCGTGAATTTCTATTGTCATTCGTGAATTTTAATTTTTTATTTATTTTAATATTTTCCGCGAATTTTTATTTTAATATTTTTCCGCGAATTTTTATTTTAATTCATGAATTTCAATTTTAACGTGAATTTTTACTATCATTCATACAAAACCATCCCAATCACTGGTCAAGGGAAAATTCCAAATAAATCCATCATCCACCAAAATAAAATCTATTCCAATTCAACCATAACAAGTCCACCAAATAATATTTGAAGTCCAGCTAATACAATTATCAATAATGTTCAAATTCATACCATAGATAAAATTAACCACTCAAACATTCTCAGCCCTAAAAAATAGATTCTAATCAAAAGCAAGATAGGAGGAAGAGATGACTGATCAAAAATGATCGGATGTGATTATTTTTATTATTATTGGGGGGAGGGGGGTCACGCTCTAACACAGATGCCAGAGCCATATTGTGAACCCTCATATTCAGGCCTTGAAGAGACCCGTGGCCGCGGCATAACGTAGAACTCGTTCCACCGTCATGGAAAAGACCCGTGAGGGCTCCACAGTATGTGAATCAAAGTGATCTAGTCTGAGTGAGGCGAAGTAATCGCACTCGCAGAGTCTATGACAGGGAGTTTCTTCCTTCTCCCGCCTCGAACGGCGGAGAGGGTCGTCAGCAAGGCCCATCAGATGGAGGTGTCTATTTGGCCGAAAGTGTCCGATCAAAAGACCGGTGGCCAGCCTAATATTCCATCTGCTGAGCACAACAAAGTCTCTAGCTCGAGACCTACAGGGGCCATTGACAAACAGCATTGTCTGTCTATGGCCCTCCATGTTATGCCAGAGCTGGTTTTGTATGACAGTCAGCCTGTCATGCAGGCTTCGTCTAGCGTATGGGAACTTGGCCTCCGTCCCCCTTTTAGCAAATCTATCGGATTGCTCATTGCCATGATATCCGCTATGACCAGGCACCCAAAACAACAGGACCCTGTTGCGGGACGCCAGTCGTGCAAGCAGATCGAGGAAGCTGCTCACCAGTTAAGAAATGATCTGACACTGGTTCAGCGCTTTCAAGGCGGCCTGACTGTCAGAGTAAATTCTCAGTCCGTCCAGTATACCCTTTCTTGATGCAGTAGTCCGCGCAATAACAGATCGTGGCGATTTCCGCCTGGAACACACTTGCGTAGGTGCCCAGACTCTCTGAGAAACCGGCCCTTGTGATTTGGCAGTAGTAGCCAGCACAAGCTCCGGAATCAGTCTCGGAACCATCGGTGAACCAAATTGCTTCACTCCCGGTACCAAGAGGCAGCATAGTAGTCCACTCGGCCTGACTGGGAAAGTGGGTGCTGAATGGATTAGTAAAATCAAAACTGGTAACGGTTTTGTCAGAGCACATCGTCAGCGATGGCTCAAGTGCGGCATACTCCCGGAAGAGCTTAGTGTGGCTGTGATCCCAAAATCTTAGTACCCAGCAGCCAGTATTCTATAGCCTGTAGGCCCCCATGGCAGCCTCCTCCTCAACGAATAGATGAAGAGGAAGCATGTCAAGGAGTTTCTCCAGGGAAGCAGTCGGGGTCGATCTCACGGCCCCGTGATACCAATGCAGGCCAGCCTTTGCACCTTGCGCAGGTCAGCAACCACCGTCTTGAGCCGGACCCTCCAGACACGCGCCCTGTAGGATATTATGGGTCTGATGATCCCAGTGTAGAGCCAGTGTACGGCCATGGGTTTGAGGGCCCAAGTCTGGCAGACAGAGCCCCTTGTCCTCCAGAAAAGCATTTTGGCCTTCTTGATGCACCGATCAAGATCCGGTTTTCATGTAAGTCTGCAATCGAAAGTCACCCTTAGGTATTTCACCACGGAGGACTTGGCAAAAAAAGGAGATATCATTGAACAGGTCTTTAGTATTCTTCCTCGTGAAAGGAACAAGGGCAGTTTTGCCAGGATTAACGGTGAGGTTAACCCATCGGCACCATTGCTGCACGTTAGAGAGAGCAGAGCTCATAAGCGTGGCGATAGTAACCGGTAATTTCCCGGTAATTACTATCGCCACATCGTCCGAAGCACCGGCAGCCCCAAGAGCTCGTCCACCAGCAGGTTCCACAACAGGGAGATAGAACTGCAACCTGAGGGCAGCCCATGATGGTGGTCACCCCCAGAGAGTCCCCAAGGAAGAACGCCGTCATCTCGTGGTCGGTAAGCATGGAGTTGATCCAACGGCCAAGAGTGTCGCAGATACAAAATCTTTTTACAACTTCAGTAATATCCGAGCTGGACACCTTATCAAAGGCCCCCTCAATATCGATGAAGACGGCTAGTGAAATTTCCTGAAACTCGTATGCCCTATCCTGACAATTCGTGAGGCCGTGAAGGGCCGTGTCAGTGGATTTGCCTTTTTGATAGGAAAATTGTGAAGAAGAGAGAGGAGTTGCCGAGAGTACCTAGTCTCTAATGTACCTGTCCACCAGCTTCTCTAGAATTTTGAGGAAGGAGGTCAGGCATATGGGTCTTAATGCCTTCGCCTCGAGATAGGAGACTATCCCGGCCTTGGGAATAAAGATTACCCTAGAGCGCTTCCAGTCACAAGGTATGTGACCGAGAGCGATACAAAGTCTATAGATCTTGCATAACGGAGTGACGATGTGATCTAAGCCCTCCTGCAAAAGCAGAGGGAAGACCCCATCGGGCCCCGGAGACTTGTGAAGCTCAAAACAATTGACAGCCCAACGAAGCCTAGGAATCGTAACAACAAGCCAGTCCTCTCTCTTCGCCCTGTGCGGAATAGGAAAGAGAGAGTCAGGTCTCGTTGGATTGATTACAGGAGAGTAAGGAAAAACGAACCCTCGGCATATGCTTGAGAGCCTCAGTGTACACACCCTCTTGCAACTTAATAGTATCAAGTCGATGTCTATTATCATGCGCGAGAATCTTCATGACCCTAGCCGTAGCCGGGACACTAGAGACTTGCTCACAGAAGGTCCTCCAAGAGCCCCTCTTTTGCCACCCTGATGGCCCTGTTGTAGTTATTAAGAGACTACCTATGGCTAGCCCAGTCTCCCTTACGCTTGGCTTTATTAAAAAGCCTTCCGAGTACATTTCTAAAACCGGATAAGATCCGCATTCCACCAAGGAACAATCCTCGAGTGGTTTGCGGTCTTAAGTGGACAGTTAAGGTGATAGGATTCAATAATAGAGCACTGTAGGACACCAGCCGCCCTCTCAAGATCCTTAAGCTAAGTTAGCTCGGGGGTTAGGCCACCCCCGTAGCGTAGAATTAGGTCTTCCCTAAAGCCGGCCCAATTGGCCATTTTGGATTGCGTATCTCCGTCCCCACCTGGGTAGAAGTAGTCGCGAGAGTAAAGCAAATATGCCTATGATCCGACAGAGACGGCTCATTTGATACATGCCAATTAGACACGAAAGACGCAAGGTTTTCCGTGGCTAACGTATGGTAAATGACCTCCCTTCTGTTAGAAGTAACAAAAGTAGGTTCATTGCTTTGATTAAGAACATAGAGTTTAAAACCAACTAGATATTAAAAAAGATGATCACCTCTCCTGTTGCAGTCAGAACTGTCCCACGTGACGTCATGAGCATTGGTAATTTTACGGTATGGAGAACTGACCGACGCAAGGTATGAAACAGAGGTTCTAGGGCCAAGACAAAGAGTAAACCGGACAAGCGGCAACATTGACGTATATCTTTTCCAAAAGGAATACGACTTGTAAGGGTATTATTAACTTTAACCATAAAGGATGAATCGGAATAAATAATTATCATAAGGTCAATTAAACCTTGGGGGAAATTTAGAGGTGTGGGGAGGCTTTATAAGTAAGAGTGATTGACTTTATCAATAGCTTTTCGGAAGTCAATATTTACGAGGGCTAGATGTTCATTAAATGCATTGGCCAGATGAATGTTGTCACGGAGTGAGGTCAAGGTGTCGTAAATACAACGCCCCGGGATGGAATTGGTCTGTGATTCATGGACTAATCCCCTACAACAGTATTAACGCGGTTCGCAAGAATTCTGGCAAAACTTTAATAGTCTTTATTGGTGAGCGCGACTGGGCGCCAGTTCGCTAAGTTAAAGAGGTCTCCAGATTTAGGCAGTAAAGATATAACGGACGTTGAGAAAGTGTTCCAGAAACGTTGATGTTGTTTATGGGTGTTGAAAACCTCTACCAGGACTGCGCCAAGTGTTTCTCAAAAAGCTATGTAAAATTCTACCGGAATGCCGTCGAAGCCACAGGCTTTTCCGCGGGAAAGTTTGTTGAGGGAGGTGGTTGCTTCAGGGAGAGTAATGGTATCCCCCAGGAGCGGCGCTTGGATGGGGTTTAGCGTGGTCATGCCTGATGTTAGTTCAGAGTAGGTATCACGGTCAAACGGGGCGGATTACGGCGAGTACAGGGTGGAGTGAAAAAGGATAACTACGTCTGTAATGGCTTTTGGATCGGTAATTAGCCCACCAGTGGGGTTGTACAAACCGGCCATGAAATTAGTTTCAACGGCCCTTTGCTCATTGGACAAGGCGGTAAAAATCACGCGAAGGCGTGTCAATAGCGGTAAATTGGGTGGAGCGGGCACGGGCGAGGGAGGCAGCAGAACGCTCTAAGAGAAACTCATGGAGTCTCTCATCATTCTGACGCTAGATTGCAAATGAGTTGCCGATCAGTAACATCCTTGCGATGCCAGAAAATTACCGAAAGGGCCTTAATGGTTGGCTTCATAACATAAAACCACCAGGAGTGGTTTGGTGGCAGAGAGCCTCTCAAGTTCAGCACGGATAGAAGCTATGAAATTAACGTCATTAAGAGCTTGGACATAAAGTCTTCAGAAGGGAGAGGCTTTTGGATAATTTTCAATAATTTCGAGTTGACAAAGAACCGTGCCATGGTCCGTAAAAAATGATGGTATGTGCTTGAAACTATCGAAAGCGGATTATACTTCACACATAAAGTACGTAAGTTTCACTTTTCCATAGCTTTTACCATGGATTTCATGATATTCCCGAAGTAAAAACTAAGCAGACAAACAAAAAAGCTTTTAACCAATCATGAGCCCCTAACCATAGATAACCTCTTTAATGCCAGACCAATAGGCGACGACTATTACTATTTTCTTGCAAGGGACCTCGACTCGACCTCACCGTCGACATAACCGGGAGGCCCGGAAGGCGAATTTGCGGTACCGTTCCGTAGTCGTTATAAAATATTCAACGTTTTAAAGCTCGAGTTTCGAAATGTTTTGAGACATTTACTAAGTCTTCAACTAAATATGATAAGATTTTCTTTAAATTTCAACAGAAAAATAGCTCTGCGAATAAAATTAGACACGAAAACTACACTTAGCCTTGGCTAGATATCAGCGGCTGGGGCCGAGCGGCGCATCTCGAGCTGGCGGCGGCCGGGCTTGCCGTAATGTCGAGAACAGAAAAATACCTCGTTAAGAAACAGATGCACGGCGTCTTAAATAGTCCAAGAAAAAGCTACCCAGATTGATAACATTTTAAGGCCTTACTCCCAAATTCTACAGGGCCGGTAGGCCCTTGTAGGTATGACATGACACCCTTCCGTAATGTTAAAGAAAAAGTCACACGTTTTAGGGTTAGCGTCCCATAGAAAAAGCATTAAAAAATTTTCGGTTTTTTAAGGCAATTGAGATAGGCCATACGGAAAAAGTATAGCGCAGTTAGTTTTCGGAATACTTCTAAATTAACAAGCATTTATTAAATGGGAAACTTACCTGTTTCGATTTTTAATTAATGAATTCTAATTTTTGTAATTTAACCAATTAAGATAGTACGTCAAAAAATTACTTTTGGGTCAGATGTCAGCCTAACCTTATAGCGCGCTTAAACCTATTTTCTTCATTTCGTTTTCGTTGACAACTAGAAGGTCCTAGGTTTGTGGGTGCTAACAAGTTACGTTGACTAATTGTAAATGTTGGCTTTCTTGCTGATTTTCCTAATTTCTTAGCAGTAGACCCTTACAAATTACTTTCGTATTTCGTCCGAGCTTGAGCACCTTTATATGTATTTTCTAATTAACTGTAGCACCCTTAATAAGAAATAGGTCGTTATCAGGTCGAACTTTCGTCTAGAAAAGTAATTCAGGTAAATTATCACAGTTAATAGAGGTTTTTATATCATTTAAAGTAAGCTTTTCGACGTTCTTTACGGCCAAGGCTTAAGTTGTATTTTAGTTTGTCTATGCAATATAGTGTTTATAGTGTCTTTTTTTTAAAGATTATAAGAAAGCTAATTTCCAGCTCTGTTTTGATTTACAAAATACGTAGTCTGCTTCGATTCATGCTACAAATAAATCCCAACCCTAGGGCCTAGGTTTTACCCTACTTCTATTCATGACAATTTGTTGGCGCATCTAGTTTTAAGTAAAAAATGGCAAATTTATCCAAATTATTACGGTTTAGAAATCAACAGTAGTGTTTTCACCCTGTGAAGAATTGAACTTCAAAATATTACAGGAAAGATGACAAAATTTTCAATGTGTTTTCCCTACGCCAGTTAAACAGTGGTGTTTACATTAGCGCAGTTAATTCAACATTCTCATTTGAAGACAGGTATAAACGGTTTCATTACTTATTAAGACGTTGAAGTAATGATAGTTCTTTTCACCCTGTGAAACTTTCGAGAACTTCAAAATACTACTTTAAAGGTGACAAAATGTGTGTTTACCCTGTGGCAGTAGAAGAGTGGTGTTTGCTACTTTGCGTTAGCGCAGTTGATTCAACATTTCCATATGAGGTGTACATGGTTTAATTATTTGTTATTCTCACTAAAATGCTACTAATTGTGAAGGTGTGTGATATAATTCCTGAAACTCAGCCGTAGTAGAAGACCACATCATTCGTTAAAACAATTTTTATCTTATTGATCCAGTCAGTATGTGATGTTACGTTATGAATTTATAAACTATTTGTTACCAACAGTGGATTGTTTAATTCATAAATATAAGTAACAGCGGTGTTAGTTTGTAACCGATTCACTTAACATAGACGTTATGTAATTTAATTAGTCAAAAAATTTCCAAGTTTACATCAGCGCTAAATTTTACCAACGTGACCTCAGGGGATACAGAGGATTACGTTGTTTGCTAGTTCCACACTCCACATTGCCGTTTGTTAATTCGTCTAAATTGCGATGAATTGTTTAGGTACTTAATTTAATTACTAGTATTCAAGCCAAACTAAAGAATCACATCATTTAATTAACATATTTTAAAGATGCTCTTTATGTTACTGAAATTTAGCACAGAATATGATAAAAATTGAATGCAACTTGTCGGAAATAATATTATTTATTGATACTAATTTTATAAGCTAAATCAACGCAACAATGGTGTTTCACCGTATCAAAAATTCAACAACGCCGGATATCTACGGAAAAACTGCAAGAAAGTTCTCACTGTACCAAAAATTCAACAACGGAAATCTACGGAAAAATTGCAACAAAGTTCATTACGTTTTGAACATGGCAGTGCTGTTTACATTAGCGCAGTTCTTTCAACGTTACCATTTAAGATACGAAGGGATTAAGCAAGGAAAAAAAACGGCTCATTTTTGAAATAACTATTTTATTTTAAAAAAAATTAAATATAATTTGAGAAAGAATTTGGTATTTAAAAAATTTATAATTAGAAAAATATTGTATTTAGGAAAAAAATGTATTTTGGAAAAAAAATGTACTTACAATTTAGGAAAAGAAATTTATAATATTAATAAAATAAATAATAAAAAAAATCATTCATTAAAAAAAACCCACTTGAAATAAAAAATTAAATGTAATATTTAAAAAAAATGCTTAATCTTGTTTTTTTTTCAATCCTGTAAGGAAATGGTTTAAAATTATGATTTTAAATTATAATGATGAAGGGACCTGGGTCCAATTCTTTAAATATTTTAGCTCGTTACAACAATTGAAAATTATTCCTTAAAGGGTTAATGTCAATGTCGCGAGTCAGCAGGCAATTTTATGACAGATATAAATAGCTGCAAGTTTTATTGTGTGAGATAGACGCTAGCCCTTTAGTCAATTGTTATGACATGCAAAATATTTTTGAAGAACTGCAACCGCGCAGAAGAGTGAGCAGGAAACCGCCTATACAGGGTGTACCAAAAAGGGTGGTACACCCAGACTACAGTTGGCTCTATTGGCGATTTAAAGTCGAAGATGCTTTATGACATTTTTGACACCATTTATGACCGAATTAAATAAATGCTAATTTATTTTAATTAAGGGGTCGTCTGTGAAAATCTTAAATTATCATTTTTAAAAGGTGACCTGGACAACAAAATCTCATAGAATATTTCAACTCAAAATTGCATCTAAAGCAAACCAACCAACTTCTGTTCAGTCCAACCACCCTTTTTGGAACATACAACTTACAAATTAATTTCAGTTTGTATTTCCTCCATCGACATGTCGTCGTCCTCCTCCTCCTCCTCAACGCGTTTTGGCGAAGTACGCTCATCATCAGCGCCTTGAGGTTGGGCCGTCTCCTCCCCAGCGTCTTGAGGAGGGACAGTCCCAACCTCCACCAACGAATTTTGTTGGACTCCTTGGTCCCCATCTACTAAAATTTAATAATACTTTGTAAATTTTCACTTTTAAGTAATAAATGAGTTTTATACCACGAACGCGGCTCCACCAGTCGCGCATCCGCAACACTCCACTGCCCGGTCGGCACCACTCCGGCCCCTTGGGGAGGGACAGGCCCAACCCCCGCCATCGAATTTTGTGGGCCTCCTTGGTCTCCTTTTACCAAAATTGAACAATACTTTGTACATTTTCACTTTTAAGTATTAAATGAGTTTTATACCACGAACGCGGCTCCAGCAGTCGCGCATTAAGTGGCCGTAGCGGCCACAATTATTACAACGCCGACCCCTGGCGTTGCGACCGCTACGACCTCCACCACCGTTAACCCGGCCTCCGCGGCCGTTTCCACCGATTCCACGGCCCCTAAAAATGCGGCCCCCTCTTGGGGCCAAAGCTCCGCGCCCTCTCGGGGCAAAACCCCCTCGCCCTCTCGGGACCAAAGCTCCGCGCCCTCTCGGGGCAAAACCCCCTCGCCCTCTCGGGGCAAAACCCCCTCGCCCTCTCGGGGCAACAGCCCCGCGTCCTCTGGGGGCAAGAGCCCCACCTATGGCGTTTAATACGCCATCTCCCAGTCCTCCAGCATTTATGTGTACAGTTACGTTGCAGTTTTCGCCAATATTGAAAAATCGGTCCATTTTTTAACTACAATTTGAAATAAAGACCCTCATTATTATGGTACTAATCTTTCTTTCACTTACGGACTTTTTTCATATTAATTGTAGGCCTAGCTGATTTTAAGAATGAAAATATTAAAGGGATTGAAAATCAGGCCGGAGAAATGGGGTGAAGT
Source organism: Phalangium opilio (assembly GCA_019434445.1). Taxonomy (NCBI): domain Eukaryota; kingdom Metazoa; phylum Arthropoda; class Arachnida; order Opiliones; family Phalangiidae; genus Phalangium; species Phalangium opilio. Next base: position 409,684 of record JAEQBA010004607.1, on the reverse strand, counting down.
GGAATTATTATATCTTAAATTAAACGAACTATGTTTCTTGAAAACACGTTTATCTTAATTACGGGCCTGTACTGTACTTTTAAAACTTTTTTCACTATTAGCCAACCGGCAAGCACTGCCTGCTTTCTATTACCCCTAAGCCTTAGCTGCTGCCATAAAAGAAGGCAACGCTAATTAACCGAGCTGCTGCCATAAAAGAAGGCAACGCTAATTAACCGAGCTGCTGCCATAAAAGAAGGCAACGCTAATTAACCGAGGCTTAACCTATATATTTTGAAAAAGACGTTTTAAAAAAAGTTCAAAGTGAAATTATAACCCATAAGTGCTCTCAAGGCTGCTAAATAAGTAAATAATCACAAAATAAACCTAATTTTTAATAAATTTTCCATTTATAATCATATTCTATGGTAGTAAGTTTAAAAATAAATCCGCTTACTTTGTAGCGTCACCTTGTTTGAAAATTCTAAGTGCGTTCAGCAACCACTACCAAGTTCTCGGTTTAGTACCAGATTGCAATCGTTCTACGTAACCGGTAACCTAAAGCGCTTTTATGGTGGACGTAGCTAAACGCAGCGAATAAAACCAGGGAATACGGTAAATTTACTTTCTTCATTAATATAGCTTTTCCAGTGGTTTTAAAACAAAAATTTAAGATAATTGAAAGAACAACAGTTACAGACAGGTTTACAGTATTTCTTTATTTATATGGCAGGAAACAATCACAACTACATAATTTTAAAAGTGGCGGTATAGGAAGTTTGTTCTGTATAAAGCGACATCTCGAGGAAAAGGTGTTAAAAAATATGTTTATCTGATCTCTTAGAAAAAATATTTCGGCATGATTGTTATTTTAAAAATGACTTTCACTATATGATTTCTAAAACTCTATAAGTAACGTTAATCTTGAGCTGAATATAAAGTTTAGTCCGTTCGAGTATTTTCAAAACTAAACTACCTGTTGCGACTTGCGAGTAATAAGCATTTCTTCAGAATCAATTTACAATGCCATATAATAAACGATGCGTGGTTCTTGGATGTTCAAGTTGTAGTGACAATCTAGCCCAAGACGGTTCATACAGTTTACATTTTTTTCCAAAAGGTACTGTAAACCTTAACAAAAAGTGCCCTATTGGGCGACTGGGGTATTTAGCTAAGTTTCCTACAATGTAAAGGTAACGATGATCTAATTAAAATGTGGATTTTGGCTACAAATCGCGGTAAAGAGTGGAGAACGAACAAAGTGTCCGTTATTTGTTCAAAACATTTTAGTCAAGATGATGTTATCGTTACTAAAGGGAAAAAAAGGATGTTACTGAAACCACACTCAATACCAATTCATGGAACAAGTTTAGATAAAGACCTTCTAGGAAGCTCAAATTCTAAACTTTTACTAACAGTACATGAAGATATAAATTTACTACATGCTCAAGCTTTTGATGATAATGAAACAGCAATCCAATCAAAACTAACTGGAGGTAACGCTGCGCTTGTGTAGGTACAGTTCTGCCAACATGTAAAGAAGGAATAAGTATTGCAACAATAAAATTTGGCACTAAATGTAAAGCTACGCAATCTGTTATTACAATGGCTACAAAAGGTACTCAGACACTAAACTTAAACAATGTTTGGTTCAATCAATAGACATATTTGGGGTATTGCTGCTAGAAACGCAAAAAATCCGAGATCATTGATTACAAACAAACGTCACACAACTCTTATTTACTTCAGCGCCTAGCATTCACAAAGTAGAATCTACACTGATAATGTTGAACCAAAATCAAGATGTCAGCTACTGCCCATAAGTAAAAGAAGTAGAAACTAATCTGATAAAACTGTTCAACTTGCAAATATGCATTTGGCCCAGAAGTTTTTTTCGGTGTAAATGTTTATTTTCAATAACATTATCTACGAAGACAGAACATTCAGTTAGATGCCTTGCATTTCAAGTAAAACTTGAACCTAAAAAGAAGAATAGGTTTAAAAAAATTTACAAAGTGGAAAATGCTTTTTTTTTTAATATTTTAAACAGTAGACGCCAGAGACATTTGTTGTGTTATCTAATGTTTCAAGTCCAGAAAAGGTGAAGAATGAAATTTAAATTTTTTCCAAGCTTTGCGTCAATCGCAAACAACATGTAATAGAAGTTGAAGGTTTTCAGGCTAGAAATGTAGAAAACAACTAAATGCAAGAGTAAACATTACTAAACATTATGTCATTAAAAAAGCAATGACTATAGAATTGCATCAAAATAAATGTTTGCCTAATTTTTAAAAATTTAAGTAACACCAATAAAGCTTTTGAAAAGTTTGCCTCACTTATTTTTCCTATATTTAATACTTTTTTGTGATTTCATTCTGTGTACATTATTTTAAATAAACATCAAAATTATTGAGATATTTTCCGCAATCGTGTTAATTAATTCCTGGTCTATTGCTAAAATTTGCAAATTTCTTTAAATTAAATATTATTATCGTAACAGATTTAAAAAGAGCAAACTCATTATTTCTTCATTAATAGACTTCCGTGCTTTTAACGGAAAATATAAGAAGAAATATTTTTTCTCAAATAACAACTTAATTACATAAAATAATCACAACAACATAATAATTTTAAAAGTTGCAGTATAGCGAGTTCGTGCTGTTTCAAGTGGTAGTAATTTTCACCTTCTGGTCTAATCAAAGAGGCTAAAAAAAGGAGTAGAAGGCTTGACTGAAGTGTTCTGGCTTTGAAATATTCCCTTTGAACTTCCTGTGTGCTCCTAAAATGTTTTGCCAAAGCTGCTAGTTCAACTGTTGTTCTTATTACCCTCTTTGATTTAATGTAGTTTGAATTCCATTTGCTACGTGTATATAATATATGGGTTTGTCGGTTTCAGTATTTTCTTCACTAAACTCCCTTTTGCATACAGTCATGCCTCTCTGCAACAAAGGCAGTATTGAAACGAGAAATATGTCACTAAATGTAAAGCTCAATTCCACTTACAATTTTCCAACTTCTTCAGATTGCACATTCCACGCGAGTTTTCTTCCAAACTATTTAAACGTACGTTTAATGTTTCTATCAAACTCAAATTTCTATCCTAGTCAATTTGGGTCTTAACCATTTTAACAATACCTTCAAACTCCATCTTTCTACCCAAATCCAATGGTGTATTGGCATTTTTGCTAACCACTTTTTACTGTAATCCACGCCTTTGGACAAACATGGATCATTGGTATGGGTAGCTATGTGCAAGTCGTTTGATGGATTTAATGTGCGCCCCTTTACAATCAAAGCAACAGTTACATTAAATTGGCCTTTATTATTACTGCAAGCCCAAATTAATGATGTGAAGCTCTTCTGAGCTTTTCGCATAAGTTACCTAATTTTAAATCAGTGCATTTCGTTGTCGATGTTGAAGTTTACACTACAATTAACGTTCAAGGATGTTACCAAAGTTATCTATTGCGAAACGGCAACATTAACCTTGCATAATTTACGTTCGCGGGATTCGAAAACTAAATCATAATTATAATAAAAAAGCTCTTACAATATACACTTTAATTTAAAATTCAGCCTTGAAATTAGAAACAAGAAAGATCAACCAAGGCTCGGCTAAAATGGAGGAAGTAAAGTAGTAAACAACATATACAACAATGGTGGGTTATTCTCCGCATCTCTGAGTGGGGCGCTGTTTGTAGGTCTTACCTCTCTGGTCTTACCGTTTTCCGTGGAGTACTAGCAATCTGTTACCATGGAGTGGTATTAATAGATTCTAAGAGAGAATTGGGGTATTTTTAAAGGAACTTTCGTTTACACGACAATAAATCTACCCCACGCAAAATAGCCCACGGAAAACAATATTCAAGCTCAGCCTCGTGTCTAAGCGGTCGTATTAAAAGATTTACAAATTTCTTCGATTTCAAACTAAACTGAACTGAATCAATGCTAGCTGGAAATCTAACAACACGTGACGTTAACAGACTAACAGTACAGTGCACGTTGACTCGTGCTCGTGTTTGGCAGTGGCGCCGCCAGAGGTAATCGCAGTAAGCGACTGCTTACTTCAAATTTTGAAGGGGGCCTAATTTTGGAGGAAGGGCCTCATTTAAAAAATACGATTTTACTGAAAATATTCAAAATTTAGTCCTGGAGTCGCAGGTGGAATACCGCGGTGGCTATTACAGGTTTGGCCGACTTTTATCGCTATCGTAATGGGATCGGGTTAGGTTAGTAAAGAATTCGCTTTGGGGATGGGGACCTTTAGTCCTACCGAGCCTAGAAGTGAGAGGCGAAAATACTTTCACTTGATCGAAACCTCCTTCTGGTAGGAATTTATTGGAAGCGAAAGAGGTAGCTAAACCGAGCACTTTTCACTTCGACCAGCTCTATTGTGTTACTTTTTTGTGTACTGATAAGGATCGTCAACGGGACGGCGCTGACTCGAGGATTATTATTAGAGAGTTTATGCTGCACTACTTTTAGGCTTCTACGGTGCATTTGTCCAATGCACTGTAGAACCTTACACGTATTGCAACTTAAACTCTCTACTGTTACTTCTTATTTCGAAATAGTAAATACGAAGAGGAGAGAAAGAGGGAGATAGAAACGCGGTTTATAAAATCCGCCGAAAAATGGGAAAATAGGGGGGTAGTAAAAACAACTTTCGGTACGTTTAGTTTTAGGACGCACATCCTTTGCGCAGGGGGGATTGACCTCCTCGCCCTATCTCTCTCATCCTATACGTCAACTGTGCGGGAGAAAGCAGCGCTCAGGCACCACGGTGCACCTTAGATTTACCCCCGTTTTCACACCGCATGGATCACGGCTGGGTAGGGGGCCCATACACAAAATACCGCTTACCCCGCAAAAGTTTCTAGCGGCGCCACTGTTCATTTTTGAATTTATTTCACGAATTCAGGCTTATTTGATAGGCCTAATTTTCTCAAAACTCTTAATTAGTTTTGCTTCAAGGGCTGCTTAGGGCTTACACTTTTTTAAAAGCGTTCTAAGCTTAACTTTGCTGCTTTGAGGATTTATTAAGGTAAGATTTATTTTGAAATTTTTCTTTGTTTGTGCTGTATTCTATTTTTCTTTGTTTGTGCTGTATTCTTTTTTTCTTTCCTTTGTTTGTGTTGTATCCTTTTTTCTTCTCTTTTTACTAACGGAAACCTTTGGGTATCCAGAACAGGCCTTTACGGCTCCTAGACTGGCTCATTATATAGAGTTTTTGTGCCTTCTAAAGAAACCACCTGTCACACTGAATAAAATAGACCTCTTGTGGCTCACTGAGAACACCTTCAGTGACTTGCAAATAGACCTCTTGTGGCTCACTGAAAACACCTTCAGTGACTTGCAAATAGACCTCTTGTGGCTCACTGAGAACACCTTCAGTGACTTGCAAATAGACCTATTGTGGCTCAATGAGAAAACCTTCAGTGACTTGCAAATAGACCTCTTGTGGCTCACTGAGAAAACCTTAAGTGACTTGCAAATAGACCTATTGTGGCTCACTGAGAAAACCTTCAGTGAATTGCAAATAGACCTTCTGTGGCTTCCAAATAGACCTCTGGCTTGCTAAAAGACCTGTGGCTTTGCAAAAAATAACTATAGTGACTTGGAAAGAGACCTTTTTGTGGCAACGAAACACATCTTTGTGTGCTAAATTTAAGAACTCAAAATGGTTTCTCGAGAAAAAGTTAGAAGGGACAAGAATCGTTTGAAAAAACAAAGTCAAAGAGCGTTGATAGCTAAAACTAAGACTTTAGCGAACAAAAACAAAACATTGCAAAAGCTACTATATAAAAAAACAGCTCTTTCAGAGTAAAAAATCGAGTGATGGACTTAATCGCAAGTCCTTATTGACAAGCTCAACAAAAACTCGAAAGGTTTTGCAGGCCCCTAAAATAGGTGGCGCTTCTCGACAAAGAAAATGTGGTGCGAACCCGATTAAGAATTATGTTAAAAAAGTCTCCTTTAACAAAGGAATATTCAAAACAAAAAATAAAAAAATGATTGCCGAAATTTTCAAGCGGTTTTTGGTCACGCGACTTACGGACCGTTTAATGACGAAAAGAACTTTTGCCAATTCACGTAAAAAGCAAAGTTCCAAATTTGCATCCCACAAATTCCTATGCCAGTTGCTATCTGGAAAAACATTCTATTTAAAAAGGCGAATATATTCGGCCTACCATGCTAGGAGATCGTTACTTATTGAAGACTTCAAAAGTTTCGCGAAGAAAGTGCAAGAAATTGGATTGGTGGATAGTGACAATTTTATCAAAGTCATTGTAGGAAAAAGGCTTCACAGTAGTCTCGAAGAAGCTTTTTATCACCAGACAACATATTTTACTTTGGGGAATGATGGCAGAATTTTAAAAAACGAGGACCACGAAACGCGTTTCGAAAAAATTTTGCAGTTCGACGAAAATGGTCTATTAACAAAAGTGCTACGAGAAAGCTCTCGTATCGGCGAAAAGGTTAATGAATTATGGGTTGTTGAAAGTGGTAATTTTATTGACCGGAAAAGACTGAACAAAGGCATTGAACGCTGCTTGCAAGTTAATGATTTAGGGGTTGTCACGAATCTATTCAATGCAGTAGAAAACGTGTCAGAGGAAAAACATTCCAAAGCGAATATCGTAATTAACGAATCTGGGTTTATTGAAACCAAAGAAAAAGCTTCGTATTGGGAATGCAGCGACATTTGCAACGTTAGAGAGCGGGCTATTTTTAAAGTCATAGCTTTCATTAACCAGGCGACAAAGGCCAGTGATAGCGACCTAAATAAACTTTTTGGCTCTGATTTTGACGTTTGCTCCTACAAAAATAAGTTTTGCCAGAAATCCATTGTCAAATTGCCATTGGACGATTCAGATTTTGAAGTAAAAGTTTTGCCGTACCTTGGCCATTTCTCTTACTGCTCTGAAAGCGAGGAATGCGAGAGTTACTTGAGAGCCTTCAGAGAACTGGCTCCACATTACTCGGCAATTAGAACTATTTTGAGTAAAATCTACTCCGTTAGAGCGGTGCTTAACGCTTTTTCAACATTGACCGATGAGATTGAGCATGGTGATTACGAATCTCTTCAAAATGTTATATCCAAAATTAGTAAAGTTGTGGAGACACGTGGATTAAAAATGTCAAATGCCGAAAACGAGGCGACGAAAGGCGGTGAGAACGATATAAGGCCTTGTCTCGATGAGAGTGAAATCTTCGCTTTCTACGCTAAACAATTTGCTAGAGCTGAGCGTGATACGAATGAATTTCACGACACATCTTGCGATTGTTGCGCTAGATTATTGAAAAATTCTGATTTGAGGACCGTGGAAAAACTAGCGTGCACTTCAGTTTTTGACAACCACGCCTTTCTCATTTTAAGAGCTGGTTTACTGTTGAAAAATCCTGACTTTAGAGAAATGGACATGCTTTTATGCCCTTATTGTTCTAAAGAGTTGCAAAAGGGAAAGGTTCCAATTAGATGTTTCCTCAACGGCTTGGGGGTTAACGTTCCTCCGACCGAAGTCACGAGTTTGAACATGTTTGAAAAAGCCTTAATTCAGCTTGTGAAGGCATTTCACACTGTTGTCCGGTTAGGTACTAAAACTAATTCCAACATGGAGTTTGGCGCAGTGAAAGCTTTGAAAGGTAGAATCATATATTTGCCAATTCCAGTCCCAAAAAATTTGGATATGATAGCAGCAGCACTGCCTAAAGATCACGAATTGCACGTCTTGGTTAATGGTTTGCCCACTAGTGACAAAAAGATTTGGCAAAAAATTGTTCGCCTTGATGCTTTGAAAAAGGCCGTCGCTACACTGAAAAAAATTAATCCCCTGTACAAAGACATTGATATTACTCAGATCAATGAGAATTATATTTATGGCACCGAAGAGATTAACGGAACTATTGAACACGAAAATTCATTAACTCCCGATGAATTATTGGCGAAAACGGATCCTCTGGCGCTGTTAAACAACCGCGACGAGGTCAATACAATCGGCTTCACTACAGTTGCAAAAAATCCGCAAGCGGAATCGCACCAAATCGATATCGATAGTATCAATGATGGTGTGATCGAATCAAATCTTTCGCCAGACGACCGTTATAAAGTTTTAACTCAACCTGAGGCACTGTTGCGAAAACTCTCAAAAGATGAAGTGAATGAGCTGTACGATCACTATACAATTCACCCGGTGAATGTTCAGCCGTCAAAAGATTTGTTGGCTTCTTACCAAATGAAGCGTGTCGAAGCCGAGCCTATCAGTAATTGGGACAAAAATCTAGAATACATGTCATTCGTGCACTTGTTCCCAATGGCTCGCTATGGCAAGCACGACGAAAGACCGTTTGGGAAAATGACGGAAACTGAATACCGACTTTCTCGTCTTTTGAACGCGAATCCAATGTTTAGACGAGATTATGCGTTCATGTTCCATTTATACCAAGAGGCCAAATTGAAATCCATTAAAAGTAGTTTGAATTACGTTCTACGCGTGAAAAAACCCATGAACGTATCGGTCAGTGATTTCGTGAATCAAGTTGATTCTCGAGATTCGGAGCTCAAGAGTAATTTAGCGACTTTCATGGCCCACATTCGAGGAACAAGGATTATTGGTATAAAGTTCTCAAATGTGTTTTGGCCATGATTAGGGAGTATGGCCCCCCTACTTCGCTTTTAACTTTTAATCCGGCCGAATACGATGACATTGAACTTCACGACCACCTACGACGAGTGAATGCTGACGTGCCAGGGATCGAATCTATGTCGGTGGCTGAACTATTAAATTTAGATCCTCTTAGCGTTAGTTTACATTTTCACAACAAAGTGAGGTCTCTCTCTTCGGCAATAGCTATTTTGGAATACGTGCAGAAGTATGTCACGTGTTCAATCCCAAAAGCTGCTGAAAGTCCAGAACTTTACCGACTAGTAAAAAAATTTCAAACACATAAATGTTGCAACAGTTGCTACCGAAAGGTTAAGAGAGGAAATAAGGAGCTCAAAGTGTGTCGTTACGGTTTTCCTCGAAACGTAACAAACGTTGCGACATTGAACTCTGCTGAATCAGTTACGCGTCATCGTAAAATGAAACGAAGCCAAAAACGCCTGTATGATTTGCCCAGAAATGAGAGCGAAGTTTTTATCAATGACTACAATCCGGCATTACTTTTGGCATTGAAAGCCAATATGGATTTGCAGTTTGTCGCCGATTCCTCGGAACAAGTGGCGATATACGTCACGTCGTACGTGACAAAGGGAGATCGGGCTGAAATGGATCCGTGTTTCGCAGAGTTGGCACACGAAAGCTTGTCTAAAAGACTGTTCGCTTATGGACTGAAATCTTTCACAAATAAATCGGTCGGTATTTACGAAGCCTTGGACATGATGTTGGGTCAGAAATTGTTTCAAAAGTCTGACAGCACCAAGTTTATTAACACTAACGTGAAAGAAAACCGATTCAAAGTTTTGAAATGTTACAAGGATCTTGCGCGCTTGAGGGAAATTGATCCTGAAAGCGAAGACATTTGCCAACCAGGGTTTGTGGACGATAAGTATCCCAACAGACCCGATAGCTTGGAAGATTTAAGCTTGCGCGAGTTCGGCCGATTTTACGATTACGTCTAGTACTCGGAGGCAGCGAAAAAATCTGAAAATGTAATCGGGTTGAAAAATAATCTCGGTTTGATGAGAAAGAGGATTAAGCCCTACATTATAGAACATTACGTTCACGACCCAATAGAGGAACCAGAAAAGTACTGCCAAGCTCTACTAATTCTGTTCAAACCATGGCGAAACGAAACTGAGTTATTGGGCGAATTTGCAACCTTCGCTGAAGCTTTCAAAAGCTCATTAACGACGCTAAAACCCATGAGAGAATACCATAAAAAGTTTTCGGTTTCCAAAGAAGTTGAAAAGAAGCGCAAAGCCTCCGAAAAAGCTAAAGAGACTTCAGCTATTTCGGATACAGAAAGCTATGACGATGAAAATGCCCTTCAAGGCGAAGAAATCGTCGTTGAAACGGAAAATGCGATGCACGATGTCGAAGCCGCTATGGAAATTGATTTCGAGGGCATGACACTAGACCAAGTTGTGCTACTCAACATTGATCAAAAAAGGGTGTACGACAAAGTCATGGATCACTTCACCCAAGAGGGAGGAGGGCAAAATGAAAATTTTTGCCATTTTGTGTCTGGTCCGGGTGGCACTGGAAAGTCCTTTCTTATTGCCACTATCGCCAACGCCGTTAGACGCCACTTTAAAAATGCCGGTAGCGTCGCGATCGCCGCTCCCACGGGCTTGGCTGCTCTAAATGTCAACGGCGTAACGTTGCATAGATTACTTATGTTGCCAGTAGAACATGGGCGTACCGCGGAATACCATTCCCTCAATTCCGAAAATATTTCCATTGTGAAACAAACTCTGGGAAATTTGAAACTCTTGATAGTCGATGAGATCTCTATGGTGTCTTCGGTCTTACTAACTTACGTTCATTTGAGGCTAAATGAATTTTGGGAAATGAACAAGCCTTTCGGCGGTGTCGTTTGCATTCTCGTTTTTGGAGATTTCTTCCAATTGCCGCCTGTACAGGGTAATCCCGCGTTTTTAAAAGTCACTATCCAGGAAGCGAGACTAAGATTTAATAGCATTGGAGGCACTGATCTTTGGAAGTATTTCCAATTCGATGAACTAACGCAAAACGTACGACAGGCCGACGACCGACTTTATGGCGACCTACTAAACCGAATTAGAATCGGAACACTTACGAAAGGTGACGTTTCAACCTTAGAAAGTATACTAGTTCCGGGAGGGAACAAAATTGAGGTGGCTATGAATCTTTACGTTAAGCTGGTGAAAGAAGGATTTCATCCCATCTGTTTGATGCCGAAATTGGCCATGTGCGATAAATTCAACATAAAAATGCTTGAAGAAAGCCGACAGAAAGTTCAATGCGTTGAATGCGAAGACAAACTCGTTGATTACGACAAAAAAAATTACCAAAAACATTGTCAGGAGACTCAAAATGTTAGACAATGAGCCGTCTAAAACCGGAGGTCTTGAGAGCAAGCTGTATCTCTGCGTTGGATCTCGAGTAATGGTTAGGAGAAACATCAATTTCGAAGAAGGTGTAAAACAACATATTTTATAAAATGCAATCAGGATTTATTCGGGGCCATTCCACTGAATATTGTTCCCTCAACTTGCATGAACGAATTTTAGAAGCCCTTGGAAATAAACAATACGTGGGAGTGATTTTCGTGGATTTATCGAAGGCTTTCGACTGCGTCAACCACGAACTGCTTTTACAAATCCTCTCCGATGCGAACATTGGGTCTGGTGCAGTGGACTGGGTGCGCTCTTATTTAGAAAACCTTATTCAAAGGGTATATATAAAAAATGTTCCCTCCGAACCTAAAACCATTACATCGGGAGTACCACAGGGAAGCATTCTCGGACCCCTACTATTCAACATTTACATTAGAGACAATCATGAATGTCTTGCCTCCTCCACGTCTATTGAATACGCGGATGACAGCGCACTCCTGGACTCCGACCCCAATATCCACAACTTAATGTATAAGCTTGAACGAGACATCAACGCCCTTAAACTAAGACTGGAAACCAAAGGCTTAATATTCAATGAAAAAAAAACAGTATTTATGCTTTTCTCGCCTAATGATAAATCAAGACAGGAGATCAGGAATATAACATCTCTCGGCCATCTCGGAATCAAAAGAGTTAGCTTTTTTAAGCACTTAGGTCTACATTATGACGAACAGTTTACATTTATTCCACACATAGACCACACCTACAAAAAGGTGGTAAAACGAAACTGGTTACTGAGGCCATTCTATTCATGTCTTGATCAACACACACTATGTGTACTCTACAAATCGCTAATCCAATCCATTTTTAACTATGCCGACATATTCTATAACAACTCGACAAAGAGAAATCTTAATAAACTCCAGGTTTTACAAAACAAAAGTGCCAGAGCCATAACCCATAAACCCCGCCGATCATCGGCAACAGAAGCTAGAAACGAACTGGGATGGCTAAACTTGGAACAAACAGCGAAAATGCATATACTAATTTTAATGTACAAAGTATTTAATGGGAACTCGCCAGATTACATTCTAGATATCTTCAAAACTGCCCGAACACACAAGCATAATTATTCGACAAGAGGAAGAGAAAGAAATTTTGTACGTAACGCGGATAATAAATGGACCAGCAAATCCATCAAATCGATCGGATCCAGGCTATGGAATACAATCCCTTCGGACATAAAAATGTCAAAAACATTAAATATCTTTAAAAAAAATATTTTCCAACATATAAAAAATGAAACAATTTTAGCATAAATTAATCTCTCATTCTCATAATGTATTTTTTCTCATATTGTATTTTAATTTAAACAAGGACGCTCACGCAAACCAGTAAACTTTACTGATGAGCATATCCTCAATAAAGCTTATTATTATTATTATTATTATTATTATTATTATTATTAACGGCACCATGGCCGTTATAACGGGATTCCAAAAGAACGAGCGTGGAAACATCATTGGTATCCGGATCAGAGTAGATCGGGAACCAAACGACGAGAACAATAAGCCCGACTTTGTAGTCGAGAAAATGAGCGTCAAATTCTTGCTAATGACCAATGTATACGTGAAACGAACGCAATTCCCCATAATCTTGGCATACGCCATTACTATACACAAAAGCCAGGGAATGAGTTTAAAATGCGCAATTATGGATTTGGGATCAAATTTATTTGCAACCGGCATGGCATACGTTGCTTTATCGCGAGTGACTTCCTTGGCCGGTCTCCATCTCTTGCAATTAGACCCGAATAAAATTATGGCAGATGGACGAGCCATTGCGGAGTATAACAGGCTGCGTCAAAAACACAGACCTGATCTTCCACTTATAGAAATAGTGGGATCGGAAGCAAAGAGAGGTACAAAAGGGCCGACGTCGAAGAGTATTTTAGAAGGTGAAATAGAGCGATCTGATGAAACGGCAAAAGAAAGACCAAATAAAAAGATTAGACTAGGTCTTCAGAGTGTAGACATTTTTCCCTTGAAAGGATTTGAAAATAGAGATGGAGTAACGTGCTACGCAAATAGCGTTTTGCAATTGCTCTTACTGATTCCGGAATTAAGAAACATGGTTAAAGGGCATAAAGAATCATTGAGCGATAAGCCTATTTTGACTTGCCTTCGTAACACTATTGAGCATGTTGAAAATTCAAATTCGAGTTCCGGCGACGATGGTTTCAATTTGCGAATGGCTGTTGGTCTGCCTTTTACCCACAAACAACAACAAGATGCTAGTGAATTCTTATGGGTTATCTTGCCAAAACTATGCGAAGAAATGGAAACTTGTGACTCTAAAGCTCTTCAAGAACTATTATGGACAAAGTCGCAAAACGTTACCAAATGCCCGAACTGTCACCTTGAAAAAAGTTCTGGAAACATTATCCAAAGCTGCATATTCACTCTTCCTTTGCCAAACCTCGCTAAAATTGATTGGAAACTATTAATCGAAAGGATGAGACCAGCAATGATGGCGTGCGGAACTTGTAAAAACAGAGAAATTATTGAACGTGACGTATTGATTTCTGCCAGTAAGTACGTATTTCTGTGGTTTCCAAGAGATACTGTAGTAAATGGTCACCCTATTAAGATTTTAACCAAAATATCGGGATTCGAAAATCAGAAAGTGGTTTTAAACCAAAGCGTTTACAAAACTAGGGGCGTCATTATTCATAAAGGTTCATCTTTAAACCAAGGTCACTATCTGAATTTTATTCGAAAAGATAACAGCTGGTACGAGGTTAGTGATACAACAATCACCAAGCGTGACAGATTCGTCAGTAACTTGACTGATGTCTCAATCATCCTTCTGCAGAAAGTATCTCCTTTTTAAAGAGAACCCAGCCAAACTAGCGTTGTTAAGGGTGATCACTAAAAAATGGTAAATTAAGGAAACATAGGAAATTTGCCCTTGAAATATATGGGGATATTGGTGTAAAATGTAAGCGGCAAAAAATTAAATTGCACGGAAAAAACTTGGAAGAAATTGTGGGCAAAAAAAATAGGAAGAAATTGTGGGTAAAAAAATAGGAAGAAATTGTAGGGGGAAAAAACTAGGAGGAAATTGTAGGGGGAAAATAGGAGGAAATTGTAGGGGGAAAAACTAAGAGGAAATTGCAGGGGAAAAAAACTAGGAGGACATTATATTGGGAAAAAACCAGGAAGAAATTGATGAAAAATAAGCGAAAAGTACAGAAATAAATTATCAATCAAAATCTCATTTCTACAAAACTAATCAAAATCGAATGATATAACTTTACGATTAAGAGTTAAATTCCAGCGATTTTGAAATTCTTCCAATTTATAGGAAATAGTTATAGTTATTTAGAAATTATCCACAAACCCCCAAGAAAGTAATTTCCTGGCGTCTATTGCTATATATTCCCCGCAAACGAAGAACTCTCTCATTTTTAAATTTAACGATTTGGATTATTCCAAAATGGAACTTTTCCATTTAAATTTCATCAACATAGTTCGCAAAATCACCAGCGGCAATTAAATCTAAGAACATTCCATTCTATAATGCTGCCAAGCAAAACAAGAGGATCTAGCTCAAAATTAGGCCACATCACTTGCGATCTCTCGTTATCCCTGATTCAATCAATTTTGTTCTACTGAACTATCCTCTAGTATTCCGGTGAAAAAAGGGTGGGGGCCGGTGTATTTTTCCTTTGCCTGTGATGCAACGTGGATCACACGTGTTCACGGCCATACTTTCTCATATCCGTTAAAAAAATAATCTTCGAAGCAAGCGCCTATACAACCCTCTTTACCTTTGACCGCTTCACCTTTTCCCCTCTCTTAAAGCTTTTTGGCTCGGTTTAAAATATATAGACATCATCTTCTAATTCTTCTCAATGATAAATGTATAGAGTGTATAAAACAACTAAACATTTATATTCTACGTTTCAAATACTGTCATTTTAACTTACTACATAAATAAGTACAACATAATATGCTTATCGGAATCTATGTTATTAGATATAAATTAAATGTAATTAACGATACTCAAGTACTTCCTCAAAAATTCTCAATGATAAATATATAGAGTGTATAAAACAAATAAACTTTTATATTCAACGTATCAAATTATGTCATTTTTTAACTTACTTCATAAATAAGTACAACATAATATGCTTATCTTAATCTATGTTATTAGGTATAAGTTATATGTAATTAACGATACTCAAGTACTAACTTAAGCTATTAGAAATGTATCAACCCCTAGTGTATGGCGGTACAAAAAACATAAAATTATTCAAATTTTAATTACATTAAGACTGAAGCGACAGATATTATAAAAAAACGTCTTGGTTTGGACCAAGGCCGAAAAAAACAAACGATATGTGTGAGGTTTATCATTTGACTGAAGTTTCAGATATTGCAATTTTTTTTAAATATTTTTATTCCTTTAATCCTTAATCAATATTTAATTCAATCAACTGATTTTACTGTTAATCGATCTATTCCCTCTAAATTAATTTAAAAAATTACATATCTACGCTTTTTCAAGAATAATTCCATTTTCCGAAAACATTTTATCATGAAATTCATTATTTTGAAGGGATATCGTGTCGATACTCCCTAACTTGTAAGCACCTTGACGGACATAGTTTTAATTAAGGCTGGCTTGACAAATTTTCAAGTTTGCACCAAAAAAAATTTAAATCTGTTGTAAATTGGTGACAAGACTGATGTTCCAGAAAATATGATAAAGAATTTATTTTGCTCAAACTAATTTATTGACTAATGTCGTCTACTTAAGACGAAGCAACAACCGTGGTACTCTGTGGTTTCTTTTAGTAGGTAGCTCTCCTTTTATGCAAAGGAAAAATATGATATCGGTATAAATATGACCAACGGTAAGGGTGAAGATTACATAAATATAAATACGTCTCAGTACCAATGGTTTGTTATATTCAATTCCTGTGGAAATAATGTGGTTCAGCACATCGTGCCTTACCAGTTGTGCGAAGTCACACTCAACTACGACCTCCCCTCTTCCTCTATTTTCCCAATACATGAAATATATGATACCAGTGTACGAGTCATCTGAGCCTTCGCAACACGCTCAGCCCATATTACCATATAGGTCGAAACCGTTTCACATTAGTGAACGGTACACGACTTTCCAGACCTAACTTTAATAACCTAACACTATAAAAAATACATGTACATAAATGATTATTATTATAGCTTGACACTCGTTTGCGTCGAAGGACCGATCAGTTAGGCGGTGTAGATTTGTTAGCGTTTAAACCATTTTGGAAATTACATACAGAGGAACTAAAACACGGGGCGATGCTGCCATTGGGGTCGCGACAAATAAATGTAGCACTTCGATATTCGAAGTTTAATGTATAACTTGCGTCAAACTGTATATGCGTCTACTATTACATATTTACATTTTACTTTCGAGTTACATCAAATTACGTTTGGTCTTTTTAGACACTTAGTATAATATTTCAAATATTCAATATTGATTCCTAAACACGTACTCCCTTCAAAATAATGAATTTCATGATAAAATGTTTTCGGAAAATGGAATTATTCTTGAAAAAGCGTAGATATGTAATTTTTTAAATTAATTTAGAGGGAATAGATCGATTAACAGTAAAATCAGTTGATTGAATTAAATATTGATTAAGGATTAAAGGAATAAAAATATTTAAAAAAAATTGCAATATCTGAAACTTCAGTCAAATGATAAACCTCACACATATCGTTTGTTTTTTTCGGCCTTGGTCCAAACCAAGACGTTTTTTTATAATTTAACTAGGTTTAATTTTATTTGCACTGATTTTAATTTCAGGTAGTCTATAACAGTCTATTATTTCCTTTGGGTTATATTTGACCTCTATAAATTCACCTATTAACTTTACAATAGTAGCAATATCTTCATTTTTTGTTTGATTAACTCCAATAATTTCTACGTTAGATTTAATTTGATTTTGATCCAGGGTGTTAATTTTAGTTACCATCATAGCTATTTTCTGTTCCAAGGTTGTATTCTTTATCTTAAGGTCGACTGTTTCTTGGCCGATTTTATCTAGGTTTTGCTTAAAATTTCCGATATCTTGTGAGAAATCGTCAATTTTATCGCAACAAAAGTTCACGGCTGCTTCAAAATCACTCAGTTTCTTTTCAATTGGTTCTAGTCTATTTAGCTTTACTGATATTTCACTAATCTTCTCTAGTAAAATTGAGAGGGTTGGCTCACCAGTCTTTTCCTTTGGTTGTACGATTTCTTGGTCTCTTATGTCCGCCGCTGCGAACTCGTTTTTACAAGGCTGGCAGATCCACGTATATTTTTTACTCCCAAGCTTTCGCAGGTTCTCTTCCGTTTTAATTGATGTACACCGGACATGAAATAATGCTTCGCATTTCCCTTTACATTGTATTGTTTCTTTAGGATCATTTAAAAGAATCTCACAAGCGCTGCAGATTGCCATGTTGAACCCGGTTAAGACAGCGGTATATCGTTATCAAGCCAGTTCTTATCTATGTATTGCTTTGTTGATTAGATAAGTTTTATCAGAGCTAAATTTCATGCGACTGCTCTACGCGATATCTCAATATTTCTAGGTTTATGAATAGAATTAAGACTTGGATCAGCAAGTCCGAGGTGGTCTAGTGGGTAGGATACCTGGCTTTCACCCAGAAGGCCCGGGTTTGATTCCCGGTATCGGAGCGAGTGCTTTTGTACCGCTTTTCAAGAATAGAATTAAGACTTGGTTGAGCTAGTCCGATATGGTCTAGTGGCTAGGATATCTGGCTCTCACCCAGAAGGCCCGGGTTCGATTCAGGGTATCGGAGCGATTGCTTTTGTACCGCTTTTCAAGAATAGAATTAAGACTTGGTTGAGCTAGTCCGATATGGTCTAGTGGCTAGGATATCTGGCTCTCACCCAAAAGGCCCGGGTTCGATTCACGGTATCGGAGCTAGTGCTTTGGTACCATTTTTGAAGAATAAACTTAAGGATATAGGTTTATGAATAGAATTAAGACTTGGTTAAGCAAGTCCGAGATGGTCTAGTGGGTAGGATACCTGGCTTTCACCCAGAAGGCCCGGGTTCGATTCCCGGTATCGGAGACAGTGCTATTGTACGGCTTTTAAAGAATAAATTTAAAGACACATTTATAGGATAATATCTTGGGTAGCTCAAGCCAGTCCGAAATGGTCTAGTGGCTAGGACATCTGGCTCTCACCCAGAAGGCCCGGGTTCGATTCCCGGTATCGGAGCGAGTGCTTTTGTACCGCTTTTCAAGAATAGAATTAAGACTTGGTTGAGCTAGTCCGATATGGTCTAGTGGCTTGGATATCTGGCTCTCACCCAGAAGGCCTGGGTTCGATTCCCGGTATCGGAGCGAGTGCTTTTGTACCGCTTTTCAAGAATAGAATTAAGACTTGGTTGAGCTAGTCCGAGATGTTCTAGTGGGTAGGATACCTGGCTTTCACCCAGAAGGTCCGGGTTTGATTCTCGGTATCGGAGACAGTGCTTTTGTACCG
The DNA here is from genome assembly GCA_019434445.1 of Phalangium opilio. Lineage (NCBI taxonomy): Eukaryota > Metazoa > Arthropoda > Arachnida > Opiliones > Phalangiidae > Phalangium > Phalangium opilio. Next base: position 391,093 of record JAEQBA010004607.1, on the reverse strand, counting down.
CTTTTAAAGAATAAATTTAAAGACACATTTATAGGGATTATATCTAGGGTAGTTCAAGCCAGTCCGATATGGTCTAGTGGCTAGGATATCTGGCTCTCACCCAGAAGGCCCGGGTTCGATTCCTGGTATCGGAGCTAGTGCTTTTGTACCGCTTTTCAAGAATAGAATTAAGACTTGGTTGAGCTAGTCCGATATGGTCTAGTGGCTAGGATATCTGGCTCTCAACCAGAAGGCCCGGGTTCGATTCCCGGTATCGGAGCGAGTGCTTTTGTACCGCTTTTCAAGAATAGAATTAAGACTTTGTTGAGCTAGTCCGATATGGTCTAGTGGCTTGGATATCTGGCTTTCACCCAGAAGGCCCGGGTTTGATTCCCGGTATCGGAGCAAGTGCTTTTGTACCGCTTTTCAAGAATAGAATTATGACTTGGTTGAGCTAGTCCGATATGGTCTAGTGGCTTGGATATCTGGCTTTCACCCAGAAGGACCGGGTTTGATTCCCGGTATCGGAGCGAGTGCTTTTGTACCGCTTTTCAAGAATAGAATTAAGACTTGGTTGAGCTAGTCCGAGATTTTCTAGTGGGTAGGATACCTGGCTTTCACCCAGAAGGTCCGGGTTTGATTCCCGGTATCGGAGACAGTGCTTTTGTACCGCTTTTAAAGAATAAATTTAAAGACACATTTATAGGGATTATATCTAGGGTAGTTGAAGCCAGTCCGATATGGTCTAGTGGCTAGGATATCTGGCTCTCACCCAGAAGGCCCGGGTTCGATTCCCGGTATCGGAGACAGTTCTTTTGTACCGCTTTTAAAGAATAAATTTAAAGACACATTTATAGGGATTATATCTAGGGTAGTTCAAGCCAGTCCGATATGGTCTAGTGGCTAGGATATCTGGCTCTCACCCAGAAGGCCCGGGTTCGATTCCTGGTATCGGAGCGAGTGCTTTTGTACCGCTTTTCAAGAATAGAATTAAGACTTGGTTGAGCTAGTCCGATATGGTCTAGTGGCTTGGATATCTGGCTTTCACCCAGAAGGCCCGGGTTTGATTCCCGGTATCGGAGCGAGTGCTTTTGTACCGCTTTTCAAGAATAGAATTATGACTTGGTTGAGCTAGTCCGATATGGTCTAGTGGCTTGGATATCTGGCTTTCACCCAGAAGGCCCGGGTTCGATTCCCGGTATCGGAGACAGTTCTTTTGTACCGCTTTTAAAGAATAAATTTAAAGACACATTTATAGGGATTATATCTAGGGTAGTTCAAGCCAGTCCGATATGGTCTAGTGGCTAGGATATCTGGCTCTCACCCAGAAGGCCCGGGTTCGATTCCTGGTATCGGAGCGAGTGCTTTTGTACCGCTTTTCAAGAATAGAATTAAGACTTGGTTGAGCTAGTCCGATATGGTCTAGTGGCTTGGATATCTGGCTTTCACCAAGAAGGCCCGGGTTTGATTCCCGGTATCGGAGCGAGTGCTTTTGTACCGCTTTTCAAGAATAGAATTATGACTTGGTTGAGCTAGTCCGATATGGTCTAGTGGCTTGGATATCTGGCTTTCACCCAGAAGGACCGGGTTTGATTCCCGGTATCGGAGCGAGTGCTTTTGTACCGCTTTTCAAGAATAGAATTAAGACTTGGTTGAGCTAGTCCGAGATTTTCTAGTGGGTAGGATACCTGGCTTTCACCCAGAAGGTCCGGGTTTGATTCCCGGTATCGGAGACAGTGCTTTTGTACCGCTTTTAAAGAATAAATTTAAAGACACATTTATAGGGATTATATCTAGGGTAGTTCAAGACAGTCCGATATGGTCTAGTGGCTAGGATATCTGGCTCTCACCCAAAAGGCCCGGGTTCGATTCCCGGTATTGGAGCGAGTGCTTTGTACCGGTTTTGAAGAATAGACTTAAGGATATAGGTTTATGAATAGAATTAAGACTTGGATGAGCAAGTCCGAGATGTTCTAGTGGGCAGGATACCTGGCTTTCACCCAGAAGGTCCGGGTTTGATTCCCGGTATCGGAGACAGTTCTTTTGTACCGCTTTTAAAGAATAAATTTAAAGACACATTTATAGGGATTATATCTAGGGTAGTTCAAGCCAGTCCGATATGGTCTAGTGGCTAGGATATCTGGCTCTCACCCAGAAGGCCCGGGTTCGATTCCCGGTATCGGAGCAAGTGCTTTTGTACCGCTTTTCAAGAATAGAATTAAGACTTGGTTGAGCTAGTCCGATATGGTCTAGTGGGTAGGATATCTGGCTCTCCCCCAGAAGGCCCGGGTTTGATTCCCGGTATCGGAGCGAGTGCTTTTGTACCGCTTTTCAAGAATAGAATTAAGACTTGGTTGAGCTAGTCCGAGATGTTCTAGTGGGTAGGATACCTGGCTTTCACCCAGAAGGTCCGGGTTTTATTCCCGGTATCGGAGACAGTTCTTTTGTACCGCTTTTAAAGAATAAATTTAAAGACACATTTATAGGGATTATATCTAGGGTAGTTCAAGCCAGTCCGATATGGTCTAGTGGCTAGGATATCTGGCTCTCACCGAGAAGGCCCGGGTTCGATTCCCGGTATCGGAGCAAGTGCTTTTGTACCGCTTTTCAAGAATAGAATTAAGACTTGGTTGAGCTAGTCCGATATGGTCTAGTGGGTAGGATATCTGGCTCTCACCCAGAAGGCCCGGGTTTGATTCCCGGTATCGGAGCGAGTGCTTTTGTACCGCTTTTCAAGAATAGAATTAAGACTTGGTTGAGCTAGTCCGATATGGTCTAGTGGGTAGGATATCTGGCTCTCACCCAGAAGGCCTGGGTTTGATTCCCGGTATCGGAGCGAGTGCTTTTGTACCGCTTTTCAAGAATAGAATTAAGACTTGGTTGAGCTAGTCCGAGATGTTCTAGTGGGTAGGATACCTGGCTTTCACCCAGAAGGTCCGGGTTTGATTCCCGGTATCGGAGATTGTTCTTTTGTACCGCTTTTAAAGAATAAATTTAAAGACACATTTATAGGGATTATATCTAGGGTAGTTCAAGCCAGTCCGATATGGTCTAGTGGCTAGGATATCTGGCTCTCACCCAGAAGGCCCGGGTTCGATTCCCGGTATCGGAGCAAGTGCTTTTGTACCGCTTTTCAAGAATAGAATTAAGACTTGGTTGAGCTAGTCCGATATGGTCTAGTGGCTAGGATATCTGGCTCTCACCCAGAAGGCCCGGGTTTGATTCCCGGTATCGGAGCGAGTGCTTTTGTACCGCTTTTCAAGAATAGAATTAAGACTTGGTTGAGCTAGTCCGAGATGTTCTAGCGAGGGGTCGGACGTCGGCCAAAATCCCGTACACTTACCCTGAAATAACTTTGAAAATCCTAAAATCCCGTTTAAAATCCTAAAATCCCACTGAAAATCCTAAAATCCCTTTGGAAATTCTAAAATCTCAAAATCCAAGTCAAAATCCTAAAATCCAAATGAAAATCCTAAAATCCAAGTTAAAATCCGAAAATCCAAATGAAAATCCTAAAATCCAAGTTAAAATCCGAAAATCCAAATGAAAATCCTAAAATCCAAGTTAAAATCCGAAAATCCAAATGAAAATCCTAAAATCCAAGTTAAAATCCTAAAATCCGAATGAAAATTCTAAAATCCCTTTCAAAGTAAAAAAAACTTCAAAATCACGAAATTTGTATTAAAATCAAAAACAGCTTCTTGCTAAAACTCAGAGGCGACGAAGTATGCGCGAACACGATATTAGAAAAGGAAATCAAGCTCCTGGCAAGAATTTTACACGGATACGGTTCCGCCTTTTTGAACCCACCCCATCCGCCTGTTGTTGATGGCTAACAGCCCAAGCTGGTAGGAGTTCACCTTACCAGGGATATTAGATTTTAATACCTCTTGACCTTATAAGTATCCTCCCCCATTATCCTTAATCTTCCATGATCTACAGATGCATAAAACGCTCGACACCAACTTGAGAGCTCACTGAAAGCTATTACAATGGACTTATCTGTGTGTCTGTCACAGCGTTTGCAGTTCTCAAATCGGAGCAAAGGTATTTGCAGTTCACAGTGAGCAATATTAGCATGTACTCCAGTATCATCGTTGGGGTTAAAATGTACGTGCCGATCGGCTAGTGTTACGAGAAACGCCTAGCCTGTCAATGGCAGGGCTTCCACCAACTGATCAGTGATCAAGCAATTGCGGCATTTTACCTCGTCGAGTGACGTTGACGTCACGGAGAGGCATTACACTGGACGTAAGATCTGGGGGTGTGTGTGAGTCTGTCACCGCGTCCGCATTTGGCCAATCGGAGCTAACGTGTTCACAGAAAGCAATTTTTGGCTTCTACTCCCATCGTTTAGATTAAGAAGTACGCGGCGATCGGCTAGGGTTACGAGAAACTTCTTACCTCCCAATGGCAAGGCTTCCACCAAAGGATAACGCAATTGCGGGTTTGCTTATAACTAAATTCCCAAAGTTGTTAAAGAGGCATACGCTTGAATTCAAAGATCAACAATAGCTATGTTTAAAATGACTTTTGGAATAAAGTTTTCTAAAAAGATTTAGCTAGAATTAAGGTAAATTAATGACGATTATTTAATTTATTAAGAAAAATCTCGTAATTGCGTCTCGACTCGGAGAGGTTTATTATTGTTTCCCAACTTGTCTTATCATTTAGTATGAACCAATTGCCTTATAAATTTACAAAATCAGTGAAAAAGATGGTCGCTAGAAATCAAACGTTAAAAATAGCTATGTTTAAAATTATTTTAGGAATAAAATTTCTTAAAACGACTTAACTAGAAACTAAGGTACATTTCTGACGATTAAAATAATTAATATAAACTACATTTATTTAAGAAAAACCTCTTAATTTGGTAGTTAGCCCTCGTCTGACCTCGGAGAGGTTTATTTTGGTTTCGCAACTTGTTCTATTATTCTACAGATAACTGTCGGATAAGTTTCTACTTCTTAATTGTTTCAACCTGTTACGATGAAAACTAGTAGATAGGCCGAGTTTTAAAAGTAATAAAAATCAATTTAATTTTAAGGGTTCTAAAACGGATTTGTTGTGACGGTCGGAAAATTTGTTAACATAACTAGCGCCACTCCCCTGATATGCATTAAATATGGTGTCAAAATATGATGAATAGGTGATCTACTTTTAACTTTAAATTTCGGTTTTTACTCTACGCTTAAGTGGTAGTATTGTAAATTGAATGAAAACAATATACTTGGGATTGAAATCCGACACTGGCATAAAGTTCAGCGCTCAGAACACTATAATAATAAGTTGAAAACTAAAATCAGGGTCAGATTCCCAAAATAACGTTCAAAATCCTAAAATAAGGGTCAAATTCCCAAAATACCGTTCAAAATCCTAAAATAAGGGTCAAATTCCCAAAATACCGTTCAAAATCCCAAAATCCTGGTCAAAATTCGAAATTCCAAGTGTAGCCAACAATCAAAATCCTAAAATCCTGGTCAAAGTTCCAAATTCCCACTCAAAATCCTAAAATCCAGGTCAAAATTCTAAAATCCTGGTCAAAGTTCCAAATTCCCACTCAAAATCCTAAAATCCATGTCAAAATTCTAAAATCCTAAAATCCAGGTCAAAATCCTAAAATCCAAGTCAAAATTCCAAAATCATTTTGAAAATCCCAAAATCATTTTGAAAATCCCAAAATCTTGAAATCCCGTACACAAAATCGCTCCATGTCCGACCCCTCGTGTTCTAGTGGGTAGGATACCTGGCTTTCACCCAGAAGGTCCGGGTTTGATTCCCGGTATCGGAGACAGTTCTTTTGTACCGCTTTTAAAGAATAAATTTAAAGACACATTTATAGGGATTATATCTAGGGTAGTTCAAGCCAGTCCGATATGGTCTAGTGGCTAGGATATCTGGCTCTCACCCAGAAGGCCCGGGTTCGATTCCCGGTATTGGAGCGAGTGCTTTGTACCGGTTTTGAAGAATAGACTTAAGGATATAGGTTTATGAATAGAATTAAGACTTGGATGAGCAAGTCCGAGATGTTCTAGTGGGTAGGATACCTGGCTTTCACCCAGAAGGTCCGGGTTTGATTCCCGGTATCGGAGACAGTTATTTTGTACCGCTTTTAAAGAATAAATTTAAAGACACATTTATAGGGATTATATCTAGGGTAGTTCAAGCCAGTCCGATATGGTCTAGTGGCTAGGATATCTGGCTTTCACCCAGAAGGCCCGGGTTCGATTCCCGGTATCGGAGCGAGTGCTTTGTACCGGTTTTGAAGAATAGACTTAAGGATATAGGTTTATGATTAGAATTAAGACTTGGATGAGCAAGTCCGAGATGGTCTAGTGGGTAGGATACCTGGCTTTCACCCAGAAGGCCCGGGTTTGATTCCCGGTATCGGAGACAGTGTGTAGAAAATTAATTGTTTGAAGTAACAGATATTCAAATTTTCATTTTTGAAGGCGTCATTATAAAACATCAATTATTTGAAAAAATTTCTTATCTTAGTTTTTTTCACAAAAATTTCAGAGAAACTACCCTGATACTACTGTTTATTTTCGAGAAACATTTGCTTCGAGGAAGTTCAAATACTCGGATATCTGAAAAATAGAGCTACAAGTATTTATTTCTATATTTTAAAATGGAATATATTGCGAACCAAAAATTACATTCGCCCTTTGACTGTGATGTATTTATTAGAGTCAAAACGATCTGTAGCTTGATCGTGATCTTTTGAGAGATATACAACACGTCAATTTTTGAAAGCTTGAAAACTTTAAAATAAACGAACACGTTAAGCATACGTTTTCTATTTTTAAAATGATGCACATGTTTAAGGATAAAATATTTTACTTAAGGAATTTTGGTGAAAAAAACTAAGATAAGAAATTTTTTCAAATAATTGATGTTTTATAATCACGTCTTCAAAAATGAAAATTTGAATATCTGTTACTTCAAACAATTAATTTTCTACTCTTTTTCTTACTTTTTCGCGTCTTTGTGTACAAAGATAGTTTTTATTAATAATATAATTGGATTAACATTCAAACGAGAATTTTGGTGTGATATATTAACGCTATTTACAAATATTATTATCTACCAATATCAAAACCCTAATTTTAGCCTCTATTTACTAAATTGACCTCATTTTAGTACCCTATTTACAGCATTTCAAGTTGATTTGACTATTGTAATTAACCGCTTTCCTCCCACACGACCAAAGTCCCATTCGGCTGACAAACGCCGCAAATTGTCGGATTGATAAAATGAGACAAACATCTTGGGTTAAATGTTCCCGGTGAAATTAAAATTGGTAATTTCCGGGAACGGAAATATTCTGCCTTGTCCTGAAAAAATCTAATTAACCTAAAACGATTGAGTGGCTAGGTAAAATGAACACTAAATCCAAGTATTTTGCAAAATATTAAGCAAAATTTATAGTACCAAATATTTTTAAATTGAAGAATTGTACCTTTATAAAAAAATTGGTTGATATTTATTTTTATTTTTAAAGTCATATTCATTACATAACACTGCAAAACAATTTGAACGTAGAACGAGTACCCAAATATAGTTAATAAAAAATGTCTTAGTGTCGACTATCGGAGGTAGAAAGTAGATTTAATTTGAAATAGTTTTCCTCCTACTATTTACTGGTTCTCTGGATTTGGGAGAGCTGAGATAATTTAATTGCTATCAATCAGACTGAAACAATTAATAGCGGGAAAATAACTAGTTTCGTTTCGATGGCTTGGATTTAAACTAGACAAAGTATAGAGACTTGGTTTTTTACTAAAATATTTTATTAGTGAAAGTTCTTTTTTTTTAGCACAGCCTTTCGGTAGCGAGTTTATTTTCGATCTGGTTTTAACCTCGGGTCCTGGCTCCCCTCTTATACCTATACCCCTTTTCTTTGGGAATTAAGAGAAACCTCTTTTTTTAGACAGGCCCATGACGAAGCAAAAACCCAACTATGGTTTCATCCAGTTTAGGACCACCATGCTTTCTTTATGGAGAGAGAGCCAGAACATTCCCCAGTTTACAAGATTGTCTTTTTGTGATAAATATATAAAAAAGGAAATACATGAATATACATACATTTTTACATTAATGTGGTAATTTGAAGTCTTAATTATTTATGATTATTATTTTGGTTAATTTAAATATTAATTTACAAGAACGGTTATTTCCGTCACGACCTTTAATCATTTCAATTATGCGACCGAGTTTCCACATGTGGCGTTTTAATTTACCGTCCACAATTATGACTACATCGTTTTCTTTAATTTCACTAACTTTTTTAGGCGTTTCACCATAGTGAGCTGTTCTTAAATTCATTAAATATTCTTTCCTAAACCTATTCCAAAATTTATTGATTAACAATTCTCTATATTTGATTCTTTTCGTTAATTCCACACGTGAAGTGGATACATTTTTTAAATTTTGGTTCAAGGGTGGTAAAGCAGTTAATCTGCGACCTATAAGAATTTCAGCGGGTGACAATGGGGTAGGTTCATTTACGTCACTGTACACGTAAGTGATCGGGCGCGAGTTTATTATAGCTTCAGTTTCTATAATAGCGGTTTGCATTTCATTGTATGTTAGGGAGGAATTTCCTATATTCTTTTTAAGCGCTGTTTTGGTTGACTTTACTAGAATCTCCCACCATCCTCCATACCAAGCGGCCCTTTTTATTATATACTTCCATGTTATGCCATGCGTGCCAAAAAACTCCTCTAGTTTATCCACGTTTAAATTTTGCCAGATTAATTTTAGGTCAGCGTCTGCCCTTTTAAATGTCTTGGCGTTATCCGTGTAGATAACGCTCGGTACCCCTCTTCTTGCTACTATTCTTTTAAATGTTAGCAGAAAGTCGTCGATGCTAAGAGACGGTATTAACTCAAGGTGGATAGCGCCCAAGTAACGGCGCAAGTGGCGAGACAAATGTAAGATTTACTCATTTTGTCTCCTGTTTTAACTAGTAAGGGGCCCGCGAAGTCAATTCCCATGATGGAAAAGGGGGGGGGGCATTCATTTATTCTGTCGTGGTGACAACGGTGCTATAGGGGTGTCCCCTGATTTAACGCTCAGTTTTTTGCACGTCAGACAAGCCTTGACAACAGACCTTGCTAATTGTCGGCTAGCTCGTATCCAATATCTTTCCCGAAGTTGAACTATTGTGTCATTGATGCCTCCGTGTTGCACTTGTTTGTGACTTCTGATCATAAGAAATTTAGCTAATTTTTCATTTTTGTTTAGGAGTATTTAGTGTTTTTCTCTATAGTTCATGTTTGACTCAGCTAAACGCCCACCTACACACCCACCTACACAAATAAGTCCCTGGTCGTTAAGGATGGGTTGGAGAGTGGCTATTTTTGAATTTGTATCTATGGGTTTGTAAAGTCTTGAAATTTTTTAATTGAAACACTTGGTTGCACTGTTAAAAATAAAGGTATTTCGAAGGTACTATAAAATGCCTCCGCGACCTTTTTAGTACCCATGAACGTATTCTATTAGTTGTCTCACAGTGCGGGCATTAAATGATTTCGAAAGAAGTACTTTGGAAATATAAGGTATACAATGAAACCTTTAGAGTTTATGCGCTTCTGGTGGTATGTTATCGTACCCTGGAAGTAGAAAAGGACTTAACAGATTCCTTTATAGGGATTTATTAGCTCCGGCGTGCTGATTATACTTAACACTACTAAAGTAAAACTTCTAGCCCAAAATTTCTATTACTGACTGTTTACTTCACAATTAGCACTAGTAATGGAAGCCTAGAAGAAATCTCTATTGGAATATTATTAATAAAGATATAGAATAGGTTCGGTAGGGTAGAATAGGGTAGTACAGTGCACTGTAAAATATAACCGTGCTGTCTAGTACCTTTAAAGGTATTTTTCGATGCATCCCCAGACGTACCTATAAAGATATTACAAAATACCGTTGTGTAAAGGTACTCTGAAATACCACTTAAAGAAGGTACTTTTAAGGACTACAAGGTATTTTGTGATCCTCTAATGGGTATAATTTAAACCTCACCAAAGGTCAGAATAAAACTTTAAAATTTTAAAAGGTACTCCTGATTACCGAAAGGTGTACCTGTTAACACTCAAAAAGGTTCGTAAATATACTTTTAAAGGTATTTTGTGCTACCAAATTAGGTGTCAAATAAAACCCACAAACAGGTCTAAATTATGCTTTCGCTCCATCAAAAATGTTTGCGTCACATTTGAAATTGGTAAACTTTTCCTTACTTACCCCGGGCTTGAATCATTTTCAGACAAGGTAAGCAATACACCACTTCGATGTAAAAGAGACGAAAAGACACGAGAGTAAAACTTTCCTTCCATCTCAACCAGAAGTTAATGACTTCTTATCCTGGGAAGTATTGGACACTAAGGCATTATATAGTATCCATCCTTGCTAGTCAAAATTGCCTATGGCAATCGTTAAAGAGGGTCGAAAGTTTCCTCCCCACTAGGAAAACTATCTAATCTACTGAAAAAAATCCCACGACGAGAGGCTGTGGCACTCAAACTGTGGGGCGTGTTCAAAACTTCTTCAGCGCCAATCGTTGAAAAGCCGTCTCTCTAGAACTCTATGAAAATCCATTAAAATCCGTGGGTCTAGGACCCCACACTAGTTTAAACGGAATTTCTAACAAACTCTATTAACAGCTGTTCTTGTCACCGTTTCTGATTTGTTACCTCAAACCACAGGACACACCTTAAAGTTTCGTTACTTTCCCGCTGCTGGCGCGCAAATCATCCTGCCAGCTCATAAGGAGAGAAGTGCCGTAGGTGGCGCGGTGATCGGACCTAATAAGAAGTTGTCTTACAGAGATGGTTCCGGATATGTTTAGAGTCTAATACTTCCCATGATAAGAAGTTATAAACTTTTGTCTCAACTTTTAGAGTCTGTGTTGTGGGCTTACGGGACGAGGGTAAAATTTTGCCTTCCATCTCGTCTTTTAATGTCTGCGCCGTAGGCTTGCGGGATCGTGAGAGTTCGTATAGTAAGCAAGGGATTAACCACTCTAGATTTCCCGATACTAAATTTTGCTTCCCCTTGTTAAGGAAGGTGTGATACTGTTATAGTGTAAAGGTAAATCAGGGTCACATATACATGGATATTTTCTGAGTGGCGACTGAAGGCGTAAGCTCGGATCCAAACCTTTATAATAACTATGTATGTCTTATATCATAATTGTATTGCCCTTAAATGATGTAACTTATGCTAGTGTACAAAACTGTCAAAGAAAATAAATAATATTAATTATATGTAATTAAATATTTAAGAAAAACCACTGGCTAGGAAACTTGAGATTAAAATTTAAATCTCGGGTAGAAAACCACTACCCTATTCTACCCTACCGAACCTATTCTTTATGTTTATATATAATATTCCAATAGAGATTTCTTCTACGCTGCCATTACTAGTGCTAATGGTGAAGCAAACAGTCAATGTTAGAGAATTTGGGCTAGAAGTATTACACTTTAGTAGTGTTAGTTATAATCAGCACGCCGGAGCTAAAAAATCACTCTAAAGGAATCTGTTAAATCCGTTTCTACTTCCAGGGTACGATAACATACCACCAGGTGCGCTGAAACTCTAAAAAGTTACAATATAAAGCTTATATTTCCAAAATACCTTTTTCGAAATTGTTTAATACCCGCACTGTGAGACAACTAATAAAATACGTTCATGGGTACTAAAAAGGTCGTGGAGGTATTTTGTAGTACCTTCAAAATACCTTTTTTTAACAGTGTATTGTTAAACCCATGACAAAAAGTGGAGTAAAACTTGTGTTGGTGAAGATGGTAATTCTTGTTTGTGACCCGTCATCTGCTGGCTTTATACAATCCCTACACATTAAAGCATAAATTATTAGAAGGGGAGACTTACCGAGCCGTACACCTGCTGATAGGTAAGGCAAAAAATATAAAGGAATACGTAACATTATCCATTATCAGTGATTTTTAAAGCTTAGTTCCCACTTGACTGAAAACACGACTGAAACACTGCGTAAGTACCGTAGATTTTCTACGTCATGCAACGGTGACATGACATTTAGGCGGTCTAGGGAGAGGGAGAGATTCCCGAAATATTCACAAGGATGTCAACTTTAACTAGAGGCTGTAAACAGGCATGAATTAATAAAGCCAAGAGTGATCACTTTTTACCCGGTTAGATTGCGTTATCAGCCTTGTATGTCATTAGTTTTACAGTACGATGTTATTTTTTACGGCGCGGCAGCGGGAAAGGCCTATTAGATGTAAACCTCAGATCGTCATGATAAACGTTTAAACGTCTTCTGAACCAATGCGTGGTACCATTCGCCGGCGTACTCCCGCGATACTCCATGGGCGATCTAGGCTGAAACGTTCCTTGCCTTCGTTCTGCAATATCGGTACGACATTCATTTCGATTCTAGAGTGGAAATAGATCGCTTTCCCGAGATTTCTACGGCTTGCCTTAATGGCTTATTGTTATGGCGAAAAAGATGTATAGTATGAATGTGGTCGTGCTGTGGGAGAGAGACCAATTAGCTAGTTTTGTGGATGTTGATCGCATTGTTTACCCATGTATCGGAAAGAGAAAATGATCGGTAAAACCACCGATGTAGTTTGGAAGAAAGTTACGAAACCATGTAGGAGTCCCTCAAAGCAATTAACTTATTATTAAAAAGGTCTTGGTTTGGACCAAGGCCGAAAAAAAACGATATGTGTAAGGTTTATCAATTGGTTGAAGTTCAGATTTTGCACTTTTTTTAATTATTTTTATCCATTTAATCTATAATCATGATAAATTTAATCAACTGATTTTACTGTTAATCGATCCATTCCCTCTAAATTAATTGAAAAAATTACATATCTACGCTTTTTCAAGAACAATTTCATTTTCCGAAAACATTTTATCATGAAATTAATTATTTTGAAGGGAGTACGTGTTGAGATCTCAGTACTGAATATTTGAAATACTCTGTCTAAAAATACCAAGCGAACTTTGACATAATTCGAAAGGAAAGTGTAAATATTTCACAGTGGATGCCAAACCAGGGTGTTGCACGAATTTATACATTTAATTATCGTATATCGAAATGCTACATTTCTAATGTCGCGAAAAGGTTGCACTGCAATTTCCCTCTCCGTACTTTAGAATATCTTGCTCATAACTAAGTCTTCATTTGAAACGTCAACACCCCTTTCTTCTACGTTGTTGGCGTTACTTGTACACCGGGAAAATATTACGCGTAATAATTTTAGCACGCGTAAAGACCTTTTCGGAAAACACACAGGGGCCAGGCCACCATTGGGTATTCTCCCTTCCACAAAGGGTCACCGCCAGATGGTAACAAAGTTGACTACAAGCAGGGAGAATAAGGGCGGCATCACACCTGTGTTTTAATTCTCTGTATGTAATTTCTAAAATGGTCTACTCTCTTACAAATGTACACCGATTAGACTGAGTGATCGGTCCTTCAGGCGCTAGCGAGTGACAAGCCACAACAATAATCATTCTTGTACACGAACGTTTTATAGTTTTAGATTATTAAGGTTGGCGCGCAAGTCCGGAGAGTCATGTACCGTTCACTAATGTGAAAAGGTTTTGACCTATATGGCAATATTTGCTGGGTGTATTGCGTCGACTCAGATCACCCAAAACACTAGAACCACTGGTGATTGTAAAATTTTATATATTGGGGAAATGGAGGAAGGGGGGGTTAAGTTAAGTGTGACCTTCTTCGTTTAACTGGTAATGAATGGAGATGAATATAACAAGCCATTGGTACTGAAACGTATTTCTTTTTATGTAATCTTTACCCTTACCTTTGGTTATGTACCGATATCATATTTGTCCAGTGTTACAGATGTTTACCTACAGCGTTTACCTACTAAATGAAACCACACAGGATAAACGATGTTGCTTTGTCTTAAATAGACGACATTAGTTATTTAGTTTATTAACTAGTCTGAACAAAATAAATTTAAATTATCATATTTTTGTGAACATCAGTCTTCTTAGCAACTTACAGATTTAAATTTTTTGGGTGCAAATTGGAAAATTTGTCAAGCCAGCAACAATTAAATCTATGTCCGTCAAGGTGCTTACACGAAATCCCTTGAAAATAATTAATTTCATGATAAAATGTTTTCGGAAAATGTAATTGTTCTTGAAAGTTATAATTTTTAAACTGGTCCCGCCTCAATTCCCATCAAAAAACTTAATTATTAATTTTTTCAATTAAAAACTGGTCCAAGCAATTAATAAACTGGTTTTGGACCAGTGGATGTGTGCTATTTCTAAGTCTGGTAGTGTTAAAATTGTAACAATACTCCTGTTAAAAAGGCACAAATACTGTAACATCCCCCCCAAACTTTAAGTTTCGCTCATTTTCAATGGCTCTCTTTCAATATGGGGAAAAATGCTTTTAAATGACAATTTATTTAAGTGTAAGAATTAAACAGGAAAATGGAGGCTGAGTGTAAGATAAGTGTAGTTTTAATTATAATTTGTTAGTTTAATTATAAGGCATCCATGAATTTTCCAAAACCATTCGTGTTTTGGGTTGATTTCACATTAATTATACTTGATTAAGTTTAATTTAACGGTTTATCTAGTGTGGATACAAGTTTCGATAAAATATTAACTTTAATTGCAAATACCCTAAAATATGTAAGAGCTTTCGATGTATTTTAATGATGAATTAAATTAATTCAAAGTGAAATAGGAAACATCTGTGGTTGTGCGAAAAACTTGTGATGTTTTAATATTAATTTGAGCGCGGTTCGGGAGAGTGGATTAAGCTTAAAAGTATAATTTATTGGAATTTTTTACCCTAATTGCAACGTTTAGTGAAGTTTAACATTTTCCAGTCATTATTTTACCCAAAACTTTTGAATTTCGCAACAATTAATGTACTTTAAAGATAGTTTAAATTAACTTAAGTGTGAAATAGAAAACATTGGGATTTATACCAATGGCTTGGGTAGTTTTAAATAAGATTAAAAGTTATTTGAGTTTTTATCCAAAAAATGAATATATTTGGTTTAATTTCACGTTAATTATATTTAATTGAGTGACAATTAACGTATGATTGTGTTTCAGCAGTGTACATTTAGGTTATCAAATGACTTTCAATATATACTTCACGTTAATTGCAATTTTTAGTGGAGCTTTTGAATCTTATTTTACCCTACACTTTCGAATTTCGCGCCTATTAATGTATTTTTAAGATAATTTAAATTAACTTAAGTGTGAAATTGAAAACATGGGGCTATACTAACAGCTTGTGCAGTTTTAATCTTAATTAAGTATTTTATTTCAAAGTTACTCGAGTTCTCATCCAAATATGTATATTTCATGTTTAAATTCACGTTAATTATACTTAATTAAGTTTAAATTAATTAAGGATTGAGGTTTGGCAGTGTTGATTTAGCTTATAAAATGAGTTTCAAATCACCTTAATTGTAAAGTTTAGAAGAGTTTTTCATTCTTGCCAACACAATGTGCTAAATTTGCGGTAACATAAAGATCATCTATAACATATGTTAATGAATGATGTGATTCTATAGTTTAGCAACTTTGGCTTCAACAACAGTAATTAAATTAAATACCTAAACAATTCATAGCAATTTAGACAAATAAACAAACGGCAATGTAAACTGTAGAGATAGCAAACAACGTTCCCCTCCGTTGCCGACGTGGTTACGTTGGAAAAATCTGCGCTGATGTAAACATGGAAATTATTTGACTAATTAAATTACATAACGACACTGTCCTCCTGGATTAATCAGCACCACTGTTACTTATATTTATGAATTAACAAAATCCACTGTTGGTAACAAATAGTTAAGCTGCGCTAACATAAACATCACGACTCTGCCGTAGGGAAAACATATTAAACTTTTTGTCATCTTACCAGTAGTATTTTGAAGTTTTCGATCTTTTCACAGAGTGAAAAGCACTATCTTTATTTCAACACGTTAACAATTTGAATAGGTATGCCATTTTTACATCAAATTGGAAGCGAACACGGAAAATACAGCATAAAAAAACCTAGGGTTAACCCGGTTAGGCTATGTTTCTAGCATAAAATTGAGCAGACTATATAAAGGATTCCAAAACAAATGAGAGCTGGAAATTAGCCTTTTTAATAATCTTTAAAGAGGAAAGACACTATATGAGGCTTAAATTACATAGATTACCTAAAATAGGGGAATGGCAGCCCTCTGCCTTCGACTGTATTAAGCTCTATGGGGAAATAAGATGGAGTGCCAGTAGTCTATACAACTTAAGCCTTGGCCGTAAAGGACGTCGAAAAACTTACTTCAAAAGATATAAAAACCTCTATTAACTGTAATTATTTACCTGAATTAATTTTTTAGATGAAAATTCGACCTGATAACGACGTATTTCTTATTAAGGGTGCTACAGTTAATTAGAAAATACATATAAAGGTGCTCAAGCTCGGATGAAATACCTAAGTAATTTGTTAGCGTCTACTGCTAAGAAATTAAGACAATCAGCAAGAAAGCCTTAGCCAACATTCGCAGCAAGAAAGCCAACATTCGCAATTAGTCAACGTAACTTGTTAGCACCCACAAACCTAGGCCCTTCTAGTTGTCAACGAGAACGAAATGAAGAAATAGGTTTAAGCGCGCTATAAGGTTAGGCTGACTTCTGACCCAAAAGTAATTTTTTGATGTACTTTGTTAATTAGTTTAAGTACAATACTTAGACTTCATTAATTAAAAATCGAAACAGGTAAGTTTCCCATTTAATAAATTCTTGTTAATTTGAAAGTATTCCGAAAACTAACTTCGCTATAGTTTTTCCGTATCGCCGGCTTCAATTGCCTTAAAAAACCACAAATTTTTAATGCTTTTTCTATGGGACGCTAACCCTAAAAACTGTGAATTTTCCTTTAACATTACGGAAGGGTGTCATGTCATATCTACAAGGGCCTACCGGCCCTGTAGAATAGTGCAAGAAAATCTACTTTAAAAAAATTACAAACCCAACAGTACTATATAGCAAATCTTATATCCAAGGCCCCAAGGGGATCCTCAGCGACCGAAGCGAGGGAGAAGGCAGGGATGAATACAAACGAGGAAAGATATAAAATAAACCTGATGCTTCTCCTCTTCAAAATAAAACAAAACGAAACGCCAGGATATATAAAAGACATTTTTCAACACCACACAGAACACGGTCAACAAACAAGGGGAGGACGGATAAACCTCGCTGAGAGAAAAAAGTGTAAAAGAAGCAGGAACAAAGATTTGGAACAACCTACCATTTAACCTCAAAACAGAAACAAGCATAGCAGTCTTTAAAAATACACTTAGAAATAACATTGGGCTGCTAGGTATTCCAATTTAAACTCATATGGTCGATAAAACTTAACGCAACTGGTCAGGAACGGCAACTAAATTTTAATTTATTTAATTTTATATCACTATACATTGTATATTTTAACTTAAACTAACGGACGCGACTGAAAATCAGGGTAACCTGAGACGATGTACCAAATGAAGCTTCTATTTATTTATTTATTTAAATTTTTCAAAGATTATACTTCTTTGACTATTTAAAATCCTTCAAACTCATCTCTTCCTTTTCGAGTTCATCTGGAAGTCTAGTCGTTTCCGACTTCAATTTGGCTTGGAGTTCCTCAATCAAGTTTTGATGATTTCTTTGAGCATTTTCGAAGTCAGTTTTAACGGTGGTAAGCTGTCCTAGAAGTAGTTCGATAAATTCGAGCCCTCTACGAAGAGCTTCGTCGCGACTCAAAATGGCGGAAACATTTTACTTATACTTTTTCAAATCATCAATTGTTTCTTGAAGAACCGTTTTACCATTGTTCGCCTCGCTATAACCAACCAAGACGTTTACATTTAGACAAATTAGTTTTAACGGACATTTTAAACTAAGCAACTTTTATTTAGTTGTCAGACATTTGTAGGTCAGGTTGCCGTCACACTGACGGTGTGACGGCAACCTGACCTACCACTGAACCTAACACAACCTTCCGTTTCCAAAATAATTTTTATACTAATAATATGAACTAATTAGTCTCAATTAATCATTCTTTTAAATACCCTAACGAATTGAGTTGCTACGAAATTTCCCCGACATTGTTGAAATTATTAAAAAAATCCTTGACCTTTGTGGGCCACTTTGAAATTCCCCGACTTTTCCATGATCTTTTTGACAAATTTTGAAATTTTCGGACATTTCCCTGACCATTGCGGGCCATTTTGAAATTTCCTGACTTTTCCTTGACCTTTTTGGCCCATTAGAGATCCCCGGCTTTTCCACGACCTTTCTGACCCGTTTTGAAATTTCCCGACATTTCCATGACCTTTTTGGCGCATTCTGAAATTGCCCGACTTTTCCAAGACCTTTTTGATCCATTTTGATTAAACTTACCGACATTTCCATGACCTTTTTGACCCATTTTGAAATTTCCCTACTTTTCCACGTTTTCCCTGACCTTCTAGGGCCCATTTTGAAACTCCACGTTTTCCTACATTTTTGGTCCATTTTGAAATTCCCCAACTTTCCCTGACCCATGGCAACCCTGTAATCATTCAACCAACCCCAAAAAGAATGGAAATTAAACTTGAACTTACTTCAGTCTGGTTTGCGTTTCCTCCAATTTTTCCTTCAACGCGTTAACAACTTCTGATTCTCGAGCATTATTTTCGGAGATTGTCTCTTCCATTTGGCAAACCTTCTGATCGACCTCTTTCATTTTCTCCACCATATCTTTAATTGCGACATCCTTGAGTTCCAACTCATCTTTAAGGGTCAAACTTTCCGACTGAATCATGGCCAGATCTTGATTTAACGCAAATCGTTCAGTCGAGTCGATATAAGACTTCCTTTCGGTTCTTTCGACCTCGAAGTTTTCTTTAAGACAGTCAACCAGTTGTTGGTTTGACGCCTGTTCTTGCTCAAAACGTTTCTTGGCTCGATTAAGTTCTTGAAGATTTTCGATGTTCAAATCTAAACTAGTTTTCTCAGTTTCGAATTTAGTTCGAAGTGAGACCGCGAGTTGTTTGGCCGAGTCCCGTTCTTGCTCAAGTTCTTTTGCTTGACTAATTTACATACTTTTATTCGCACTGAACGGTCGCACGGAAATTTCACTCCAAAGTTGTCTGCTCAAAATATCAGGATGGAAGAAGGCCTTGGCCATAATGGTGAACTGCCTGACGGAGGAATGCCTATACGCAAGGAAAGATGAAATAATCTATTCTAGTGTCGTTGTTAATGAATCCGTTTTATTTCAATCCAAGTTAATTTATAATATTATAGTATAACATTAGTACAATATAAATTACACACTATCTAAGCCTAACTATAGCCTAACCGGCAAACACCAGAACTCAAGAGTAACTAACCTAACACAGCAAAATGGGAATCGTCAAGTAAACAAAGGGGGGCGTGGCGTACCGGGGTCAAGGGTCGAATTTCGAAGCTTATCTCTAGTCTACAAAAACACCTTGTGTCTAATACTACCCTTTGACTAAGATAATCTTACGAAATGGTATAAGCTGCATAATTAAGTTAACATAATTTCATTAATACACAAAATTCTAGAAATTTTCTTTTAGGTAACGACTTTGTGAAAATATCTGCAATATTATCATTTGTACGTACAAATGCTAGGTTAAACAACACATTATTTAAACAATCACGAACAAAATGAAATCTCAAATCTATGTGTTTAGAGCGGTTATTCTCAATTACATTCTTAGCAAAATCATTTGCGGCTTGATTATCACAGTACACTCTGGTGAGGCTTAATTTCAGTTCATCGGGGCAGCACCGTTTGTGAAGTTCCTGCATGATCGGCGACAACCAGGCTATTTCTTTCGCTAATTCCGCTAGTGCTATATACTCGGACTCCCTTGTAGACAAGGCAACGCAGGACTGCTTGCTTGAACGCCACTGGACTGGGTTATTTCCGATGTTGACAATGAACCCACTGTTGGATTTGCGGTCATCTGTATCCAAAGCCCAAGCGGCATCAGAATATGCGATTAGACCTACATCCGATGTCTTGTGATAATGCAAGGAATAATCTTGGGTGTCAATCACGTACTGGAGGACTCGTCTTAAGTATGCACTATGACGCTTCCCGGGATTCGAAGAGAATTTTGCCAGGCATGACACTACGAATGTTATGTCTGGTCTCGTTCGCTGCGACAGATAAAGGAGGGTTCCAATGATTCTCCTATATCCATCTTCTTCTCCTGGTTGGTTGTGTTCGTTTCTTGTTAAGCATGTTCCATTCGGAAGTGGGATGTCCAATTTCTTGTCTGATGGTTCCATTTCAAATTGTTTCTTGATTATCTCTATGTATCTCTGTTGATGTATTTTTGCTTCGCCTGATCTGGGAAATTCAAATTCGACTCCGAGGAAATAGTGGAGCTCACCTAAATCCGTGACCTCAAATGCAGCATTGAGTTTGCAGAGGAGCTTCTTCATCGTGTCATTTGTTGTGGTAAAGAGGATGATGTCATCTACGTAGACTATTAATACCGCTAGCGATCCATATCGATATAGGCAATTACAACCTAAGACTTTCGTATATCCTAGTTTGGCCAATGTGGTATCCAATTCCCTAAACCATTGATGGCCGCTCTGCTTTAACCCATAGAGTGCTTTGTTCAGGTGCCATACGGTATCTCCTGTTTCTGTAGCATAACCTTCTGGTTCGGCAACGTGGATGTCTTCTTCAAGGCTACCGTAGAGATATGCGTTCTTTATGTCTAGCTGTCTGTGCTGCCATCCTAGACAAGTGATAAACAGGAACACGCATATCCTGACTAGCGTGAAATTTATGACTGGAGCATATGTCAAGTCATAGTCTTCGCCGTATCTCTGCGTGTATCCCAGCGCCACCAACCTGGCCTTGTATCTTGCAATTTCGCCCGTCGCTTTTCTCTTGATGGCAAACACCCATTTGGTCCCTATAATTTTCGTTTCCGGCGTTTTCTTCACGGTCTCGTATACGTTCCTCTGCCTAATAGTCTTCATTTCCATATCCATTGCTTCTTTAAAATGTTCCTTTTCGTCACTTTCTATGGCGTCAGCGTAACTTCTTGGGATTTCTATAAGGTTTGCCTCTACGTTTTCCTTTAATTTCTTCTTCGTAGTGCTGAAGTCGAATTTCGTAGCATCGAATACCTCTCCCCTTTCTTCTAAATACGCTTGAATGTCTTTCAGGCATTTGTATTTTCTCGTTCCTCCCTCAGGACGATAATATACATAGGTTCTTCCGCCTGTTTTTCTTGGCTGTAGTTCCTTCTTCCAAATCGTTGCAAGAGCGTCCTCAATTTCTTCCTGGCTGGTTTCGGTGGACCCTGTTTCCCCGCGTTCTTCTGACGAGGTGTCGTCATTTTCTTCTGACGATGTGTCTGATGCGTCTTCCAAGCTTTCATATTCGGCTTCAACATTGTGCAATTCTGGCCAATAGTCATTGTACACCGTGACATTGTCGTTTCTTCTTTTCGTGGGTGCGATGGCTTCTATTCCTCTCTAGCCTTCATCGAAACTGACATGTTTAGTCTCTGCGGTAAAGTCTTCCGCAGGAAACCATATGCGATACCCTTTTGTTTTGACGGCGTACCCAACAAAAACTCCCATCCTTGATCTCCTTTCCAATTTGCTCCTCTGGGGTTTGTGCAAATGGGTGAACGCTAAGCAACCAAAGCGCTTCAAATGACTAGCTGACAACTTCCGACCAATCCATTTCTCTTCTGGAACCACTCCAATCACCTTGGAATGTGGTAAACGATTATTGAGGTAGGTGAATGTTTGTAAAGCTTCCGCCCACATATGTTGAGGTAAGCCCGAATCTTCTTTAATTCTAAATTAATTACGTAGTAATCATGGTAATACATCAAGATACAAAGTGGTTGACCAATAATAAGGGATAACCAAACGCTGCCGTATTGATCATGGAGAAAGGATTTAACAAAATACGCAAATGGAACCTGAAAATTAATTAATTATAAAGCTTAGTTAAATTAATTGTAGTTAATTTTATAATTGATGTGATTATAGATTACCTGTAATAACATGCCAGAAAACGCCCAGACTCTGAACATTTTAAGAGGGACACTAACGAGATACTCGTGAAAAAATGCGGAAACGAAAAAGACGGCAATAGACGCCATCTGTTTTGAAACTCGAAAACCAAGGAGCGGTTTGTACAGGTGCCTTAAACACCACCTGTGAACGGGAATGTTCCAATTGGCCCAGACATAATTCACCGTTTCTAAGTTATCATAGAAATTTAATTAATTAGTGGATCATTATAATTAATTAATTAATTAATACTTACCACCAATCTTTGTAAAATTGCCTATCGGCAAACTTTAATATCTCAGCCATGGCGTTTAATGATGAATGAAAAAACCAGTAGAAAAATATTAACCAAATGAAATGGTTAGGAACCTGTAAAAGATTTTATTTAGACACATCTGATTGGCTCTTCGATTACAGTAGTACTCAAAGTCAACCTTATTCCCCATAAGTGTGTTAAGGCTTAACGCGAGATCATTTAAATGATACGTCGTGTGCTTAAAAGTCGAAAATATTTGAACATTTCGACTCATAAGTAGACGACTCATTTTTTACCCATCCAGATTTTTTAGTTAAAAATCAACCGTTAAGCCTTTGTAAACTCCTCGCGAATAAGGTAGACTGAAGTTTTTAATTTTAATTACCGATAATTTTAGTAGTCTCTCCAGCATTCTGGATAAATCCATGTCCTGTAAGGGTTTCAGGGAATTGTTAATGGCAGGAACCATCCATTGTTGAACCAAGGCCAAAATTAATTGCAATAAAAAAGAGCATTTCTACAATTCTTTTTATCAAAAAACGTTTACGAATTCGTGTTGAATGCGGGAAATTTAATTCGTAACACAATGTGGGAGCGAATAAGAAATAATATAAATCTGAAAATAATAATTATTAATTATTACATTTGTAATTACATGATGTAAATAAATTAAAAGAATTAATTATTTACATCATTTAATTATTGAAAAAACTTTGTATATTAAATTAAACTGACCTCCAAAATTGAGGTTATTTGGATAAACTTCAAGGTCAACTTTTGAACAAGTTCCGTTAGAAATTCGCGAAGATGCTAATGAAAATTAAATTATTAATAATTAAATAGGAATTTCAACAATAAATAAATAAAGTTACTTTTTTGATCGCCTGATGATCTTCGATGCCTCCAACGTGATTTTGAATATTTTCACGGCACCAATAATTAACCATGTGGTAAGACACCAACATTAACTTTAGTTTAATCTAACTTATTTACCCATTACTTGTTTTTTAGGTTTTGTGAACAACTAACACTGCGCTACAAAGATAAGAAATTGAAGTTAAGTATTTTTACAACTTATTTTAAAAATATTCATATTTACTTACGTCAAGATAAAGTCAACTTCTTTTTATATTTTACTCAGTCATTTTTTTTAATTTAATTAATTTTTTTTAAATTAATTAATCAATTTTAAGTTACATATTCACATAATTTTTTTAAGTTAATTTTAATGACATTTAATGAATTAATTTTAATTAATTTGAATAAATTTTTTAAATGAAATTCAAAGAATTGTTTTTAAATGAAATTCAAAGAATTGTTTTTAAATCAAATTCAAATTTTTTTTTTAAATGAAATTCAAATAATTTTTTTAAAATATTCAAATAATTTTTTTAAACTATAGTAATTCCAATGATTTTTTCGAATTATTTTCAAAGAAGTAATTTCAATAAATTTTTTTAAAATTAAAAATTGAAAGAATTTTTTTTAGAATTTGTTTCAATTTTTTTTTTTAAATTTCCAATAAATTTGTATCGAAATAAATTTTAAAATTACAATATCTTTAAATTTCAATGAATTTTTCTTCTGTTAAAATTAAACGAATGAAACTAAGATAATTATTATTTTTTGTTTTTAGGTTCCGTTAGAATTTTTTTTTCTATATTGACTGAATCTCACATCCATTGATGTTCTTTCCTAAGAAATTAAGTTTGGAATCTAGACACAAAATCCTCAAAATATTAATAATAATAATAATCTTACTTTGTCTACCATTCTGGGATAGTCTTCTTCAATGAACCGAGGGTTTAAATTTAATACTTCTCTCCTTAGCCAGTTACTATTTTGTTCTCCGTTTGGAGGCAAAGGTTCATCAGCATCGGTTTCCTTGCAACTTGACTGTGTGGAAGTTGTTATTTCATTCATTATAGGTTCTTTTGAAGCATTGTTTTCAATATTTTTTTTTGAGACACCACTAGGTTCATCACGAAGTAGTTCATCTGTTTTATCAATGAAACGTTAAATAAGAACTTCTGCCTTTATAAATGATACTTAATTTTTCGGAAATATGTTGCCAAATTTTCAACTATACTCTCAAAGTATTTCTTTGCTTAAAAAATTATCTCTTGAATTACCTTCTTCGTTGTTATCCAAGTTCATTTTGTTTTACCCTGACTTCAGCTGATCGACGCTAATTATTTTTTTCTCATTACTTTTTTTGGCGCGTATTCGTTTATTTTAACTGTGGGCTGCATGTTACTCGATAAGAATGATGTTATGTGTTTTGGAAGTTTGTCATATTCCGGGTCACCGTTTCTAAAAAATGTTTTGAATTGTTAATATAACATGGTTGAAGTTAAGTTAATTGTAGTGTTTGATGTTCAATGGGAAAGGCGCCCTCGACTGCCCTCTATTATAATTGTTCATCTCTGGGAATGGTAGGTTCGATATCCCGTATATATTCATTCATCTCTCTTTAATGGGCAGACGAATAAGCCTTACCCATGTTACTTACTTAAGAATTTCATCTAGCGAAATCAAGTGAAAAGCTAAAATTAAAATAAGAACCGATCAATCCTATTAGTTTACTGCAACCAAGCACACACAAATGTAACTTTTTAGTCTTTACCAAGCACCTATAAATGGGATTATTATCGAAGCGCTTGATACTTACAGGAAAAACCCTCCACATTCTGCTTAACGAAACAGAGAAATTCATTTCGGCCTGGAGATGGCAATGGTGTAATTAAAATTAGTTCTTTCAGTTCTTTATTTTTAATTTTGGCAAGTAGTCTAATGGTATTAATTTTCAGGTTGCTCAAAATTCTAGATTGTTTCGTTCTTGCGTACTGTAAAAATTTCCACATTGTATAAATATTTAAGTTCATTAGTAATAATTGAATAAATGCCAACTTTTTTTAATTCCATGTTCCCTGTAGACAGAATTATTTTATTTCCGGGAATTTTCCCTATTACTCTCGTAAGATCTTCCAATCTTGAACTATACCTTGCAAAACCTTTTACCCGATGCCTGTAATTATTACGGTCCCACTGAATACCTTCATGAATAAAAATTATATTTAAAATTAAAATTTTCCATAAAAACCTTTAAAACTTGTTAGTTAAATTATTCTAAATTTCCAACTTTAAATTTACAATGATAAAAAGTAGCGCAGCTTCTTATTAGCCCTTAACATGCTGGTTAATTATCTACACAGAAAATTTATCTTGCGAATGACACGAACCAATTAGAAGCCTTACATTATCTAAAATTATTTTTTTCCCCCATAATGCTAATAGACGATTTTTACGGTATTACTCCCATTAACTGCAGATTACTCATGCATTTTGAAATAAAGAAATGGTTTTCTACTCAAAACTATTTACTTTCTTCATAGCCCATGCACTTCAGCAACTCTAGGGCGACAAAATCTCCAACACCAACAAACCCCAGGAAATTAGGAATGTCACCTACATAATCAAAAAATAATGCAAGCAAGTCAGTCATTGTTTAGCCCTTAATTGCTGAAATATGTAAAATTTATCTTGTTTCTTAATATTTCATGCAGGGTTCATACAACTTTTGGAAAACAAATTTCCCTGAGATTTCTAGGTTTTTTCCCATATACTTCCCAGAATTTTCCAGGTTATTCCCGTATATGGAGTATCCTAAGGAGGAAATGCTAACGAAGGAGGGGGCAAATAGGACTATTACATAATCAAAGGACATCCCCGCATCTCTAATATAACCTGAGTTATGAGCCTCCAAAGTATAGTGTAATATTAATCCTATGGCGAGTATGTTCACGAACATTTCGCTTAATTACTCGGCCCCTGTTTGACACAAATTTCCATAAAAATTTTAAATTTCCCTAAAAATTCGAAATTTCCCTGAGGTTTTTGTCAGCTATTTATTTCCGTGATTTTTACAGGTTTGTATGAACCCTGTCATGGTTTACTTAATATCAAGGTTGGGGTGCGCCTGTTTTATTTTTAAGTCAAAATTAAGTCACCGGTATCAGCCCCGCTTCTCTAAAGACTAAAAATTAGATTCAATGACAACAGGACATTTCTTTTAGAACCTGTACGTAAAACCCATGCCTCTAACATCTCAAATACCTACTCAAAACCAGATATTTTAATACTCATAACATGTGCTTTCATGCACCCGTCAAACGAAGAAGCTTGCAAAGGCAAATTACGTTTCCTTATTTTAAATTTTATACATGCATTATGAAAAAGAGACGACCATCTTACTTGGGTTTTCCATTTCATTTTCTTCGGTGTTCTTATTTTTACTTTGGCTTTCCCTTTCATTTTCTTCGGTGTTATTATTATTACTTCGTCTTTCCATTTCATTTTATCTGGTGTTATTACTCTTACTTCGTCCTACGATAATTCATAGAAATTAATTTATTAGTATAGGTCGTTTGCCCACATGAAGGATTCTAACCATTTACACGTGAAGGTCCGGCTCCCTGGAGGACAATAGCAGACCGGCTTTTGTCCTCTAGTTAGCCAGGCTTCACGGTGCAAATCATATGAATACTCCATGTGAGTAAACCATCTATTCAAAAATATATCCAATGTAACTACTCGAAATTATATTTAAATTTTAAAAAACAAAATTGTAATGGCTTTAAACGAGCAAAGAAATACTACTGCTTTCATAGATTATTGTTAGATAATATAAGTGGCATTATATCCCAGAGATCTGTATTCACATAGAGATATTATTTTAATTAAATCTGTATCAATTAATGAGAATTAGGTCCTTAGAAACATTACTTTAGAATAAATAAGCTTCATTTCACAGAAGCAGGCCAACAGTGGCCAAGCCAACACGCCGCACGCGTGTGCTTGCAAAGGCCCAACGAAATTTACAAATTTAAGATTTAACTCACTATTGTATTCGTTAGAAGCGTCACGCCTGTATTCTTTAGAATTTTCTCTCCTCCTCTTTCTACCTCGAATCCATATTTTTACGTTTTTTTAATAACTATCAATTTACCAATTTTTAAAAAGAAAATGAGCGTATTAGAGAGCGAAGCCGTTGACATCCATTCACACACGGGTGACACGAGGCATCGGAGGCAAGAAGAACAAAGAAAGAATGAAATCGCAATCATTAAGTTGAGCCGCTGAGCAAGAGAATGGCTCTACGGGGTTTAAACAGTAGTTTAAAAACCAAAGCTGTAAATAAGGATATTCATACACCCTTTCTACCAGTCTAAGAGGGAAAGTCGCGGGGGTAAAACTCTGCCTTCCATCTCGCATGTTAGCGCCTGCGCTGTACACGTTTTGGAGCTGAGAGTGCGCAAACACGGCACGGGAGCAACCCCCGTCTTATCTCCCAGGGAGATATCAAGGGAGGAGACTCAGGAGTGTCAAAGATAGAAGGGGGAAGGCAAGCTATAACGGCCGGGCACCATGGCTCTCAAGAGCACCTACCTCCGGGCACAGCCGAGGAATAAGACGTCACGTGATCCTTTGAGAAGGAAATTCAAAAAGGGTAAACACGAAAATACGGTTAGAGGCTCACACTACACACGTGACACTACAGGGAGCACTATTTTTTTGCTCACTGTATCTCCCGATACTAAGGGTTGCCAACCAGTCTGGGAAATAAGGATATTTTTTAAACTAGTCCTTGGGACCAGTGACCCCCTAGTGTTCTAAATAATAAACTGGTCTCCGGACTGGTCCCAGCCTTTGTTCTCCAATAGATTTCCAATTAATAAACTGGTCCCGAAGACCAGTAACCCCCACTTCTTGAATTAAAAAACTAGTCCAAGCAATTAATAAACTGGTTTTGGACCAGAGGAAGTGTGCTATTTCCCAGACTGTTGCCAACCACCCTTTTCCCGTCGAAAGGGTGTATTAGTGGGGAACAGAGTCCCATTCAGGGTGGGAAATAAGGATATTTTTTAAAAAGGAACATTAGGTAATTGACCGAGAGCCCTTGGCCTCAAATAAATAAAATGGTCCTTGACCAGGGCAAGGCGTACGCTAAACTAGAGAATTGCATAATAAAAAGATTTCAGTTCATCTCTGGACTCTCATCACCCTTGAATTTTCAGTGTGTTTACAAGAACCACTGAGAAAATTCACATTTATTTCTTAAACTAGAGAAGATAATTGTGAAACTGGTCATTTCCCCTGTGCCACCGCCTTTTTTTCCCACGTGGGCCCACAGTATCACAATATTTTAATTGGTTAATTATTCTAGGGGGTTGCAATAATTAATATATCGGAAAACATTTACTACTCTGCTAGATTAGTGAGCCCACAGATATTTTTGATTACTTGTAGTATTAAATGTGGCAACCAGGGCTGTACAAAAGACAATATTTAATAAATACTTTATGAAAATGCACCAGGAAAATATAATTTTTTTTTGTAATTTCATTTAATAAAATGTTTATTAATTTTAACAACTTGCTAATCAATCAGTGTCAATTTTAGTGAATGAAATAAATTAATTTTAAAAATATTTGTTTTATTTAGTATGCTCTTTGAGCGTCTGTAGCTGTTTTTCTTCGTGTTGGTTTTTACTTCCCGGGCAACTGGTGGAGTTTTACTCTGCAACGCCTTCCACGTTGATGCTTGGTTTTCTCTTTTGTTCTCGCTCGCTTTAATTATCTTCTTGCTTTAGATTTTGCCGTTAAGGTTAATCCCGAAGCAAGGTCAGTGATATTTCCAGCAGGAATAAATTGTTTTGGTAATTATTGTATTCTTTTTCAAAATTTTAATAACCGATTTTGACCTCTCTATAAGACTACCTCATAACTTTGATGTAGGCCTAAACAGTAATAAATAAAGTATTCTACAAGAATGTTTACACTAGGTTATGATAGCATGTAAATTAAAGGTCTAAAAGTTTATTGCAATACCCGAAACCCTCCGAAATATTTAGTTCATTGTTATAATTTGACCATCTAGGCCCCATTTAACTCCCGCCCCCTGGCATTTTTTTTTGGTTTCAGTCAAGTTTAAGGTTTTGCCTATATTATTGAAAATTGAGCGAAATAGGGGAAATGTTTTTATATTGAATTAGTACTTCGATATTTAAATATTTTTAGAAGTATATAATACTTCTCTTCGAGAGAAGTGTACCACAAAGCGGGGTAAGTGTAACGTCACTCTTCCCAACATCGGAACATTTAGAGCAAGGTTACTAAAACGAATCACATACGCGATAAATAGTTCCCTCATCATTATTAGTGTTTAAATATTTGGCAAGACGCGCTTGTGCATTTTTGTCCCACGTAAAGATGAGGTTTGTGGGATGATTGCTGGGGATTTAGTGCCAAACAATTATAGAATTCACCTTACGGTGCGATGCCTATTTGTAGTTTGATGAGCGGGAAAGCAAACTAAAAGGGTGAGCCTGGGAAGAATGACGTTACATAACTAAAGCATTAAGAGGATACAGAGTGGCATCCTTCTTCTATTATTCCCTTCTGATATTTTGTATTTTTCAAACAGGTTTTCCGCTATTTTATCTACAAAAAAAATGGAGGACCAAAACTATGACGGAATGGCGAAGCCAACCGTCTTCAACTTTGAAAATGGGAGTGGTACGGAACAACCGATCACTTATCCCACAAACGTCCAACCCACAGAAAATATGGGTATGGTTCATCAAAATTACGACGCAATGGTCAAGCCAACCGTCAAAAACACTGCAAATGGGCGTGGTTCGGAACAACCGACCACGGACCCGACAAATGTCCAACCCATAGAAAATGTGGGTATGGTTCAACAGGACTACGACGGAATGGTCAAGCCAACCGTCAAAAACACTGGCAATGGGCTTGGTGCGGTGCAACCGACCACAGACCCGACAAATGTCCAACCCATAGAAAATATGGGTATGGTTCATCAGAACTACGAAGGAATGGTGAAGCCAACAGTCGTAAAGACTGGTAATGGGCGTGGTACGGAACAAACGACCACAGACCCGACAACTGTCTGACCCATAGAAAATATGGGTACGGTCCATCGAAATAATCATGTGATTCATAAGGAAACTCCACATACTGACCATCTGGATAAACCTTTCTCTGAAATTGAATCAAGTGAAGATGAATACATTACTAATAATGATCCTTTACCTGAAATGAATGTTGAGACATTTGGTGTTTTCCGCAGCAATTGCTCCCATAAATTAGGGATTGTAGAAGCTGAACAGATATTGAAATCTATTTTGAAAGGAAAGCAAAGTGGTCCCATCTACAGAACTGTTCTGCCAAACACTTTCACTCCAAAAGGAGGACAAATAATAGCTTTTCTAGTTCCCGTTGAGGAAGAAACGGATGTTATATGCTCCGACCGAATTTTTTGGAAATTATCCAGAACAACTGGAATTTCGCCACCTATAAAACCTGTTATTCGACAATATTATTATGTTAGACCTGGAACGAGCCTTAAAATGAATTCTGGTTTCTCCAGAATTGTTTTCAAACTCCGAAATAATAAAAATAGAAAACATGTGGCTATTTTAATTCAGTACTGGGGCGACTCAAGTTTGGCAGAACGTCGTTGCCATGGTAATTCCACAAAAAATCAACGAGTTTTTACTTCAACTATGAAAACTGTACGAAAAAATATTAAAGAAAATCTTGGCAAAGGTATGACTCCTAGAAACGCTTACAATAGCATTTTAGATAAAACTGAAGTCGTTTTCAAATCGAAAACATTTGTTGAACCTGAAATCAAGGTGTCTCACCATGAAGTAGAAGACATTGGAGCCCGAGACCTTAAACAGACTCAAAATTTTAAGTACAGGATGGACCATGAAAATATGATTTCAAACGATCCCTATTTCAATTTAATGCAACTTTCAAAAGGACCACTAAAAGATCAATTTTTGAAGTTTCATATTTGCAAAATTTCTCAGTAATAATGAGTCATCCAGATGTTTTGAACCTTGGTCTTCGTTTATTAAAAGCGTCGTCCGAAGATTCTGACTTGGAACAACTAAAATCTTATGACACAACTTTTGAAGTGGGAAATTTTTATGTTTCCTTTGTTACAATGAAAAATACTGAGCTTGTTGAACAGCCGATATTTCCTATTTTTGCCATGATGCATAACCGTAAATTGAAAGGAACACATCTTCATTTCTGGAAAGATTTTGTTGCTCCTCAATTGATGCTTGATGTCTATGGAAAAAATGTTCCAATTATGCGCGACCGCGAACCTGGCTTGATAATCGCAATTTCAAAGAGTTCTGAAGTTGGAAGAACTAACATTTGCTATTGCCGTAATCACGTAAACCGAAATGTTACTGACTGGCTTAAGACTACGGACGCAACTCCTGAACAAACACAGGCTTACAAAGAGTTTGTTAAGGATTTGATGAATTGCGAGAGTGTTGAAAAGTTTGACGACATATATGAAACTTTTAGGATCACATGGGCTCGTGAATTTGTCTTGTACGCTGACAAAAACCTGAAGTTTGCTTTACGTAAAGGGTGTATTAATGCTGTGACTAAAAGGTTTGCTGCTTTCAAAAACTGTGTACCCACCAATAACAATAGTGAAAGCATTCACGCAGACTTCAAAAAATATATTGGCAAGGAATTGAAAGTGAATGACGCTGTAATAGCTATCATTAAGTTCCAGTTGATGAAACTGAGAGAGGCCAATCGGGCTTACCTTAATCTAGGTTCTTATCATTTGAAAAGCCATTTAAAGGACCCAAATTTTAAAGGTATTCAGAATCCAGATTTGCAGATATTGCCAAATGTATACAATTGGTCCAACAAGGATATCATCGATAAAATCAAGGATCCTACTAACAGTGCAAAAGCCAAAAATTCTTCAAATAGTTCTTTTGAGGCTCTTACTTCTATTTGCCTTGAAAATCATTGGATATCATACGCTGCTAAAAGCCAGTGTCACATTGTGAGAAATCCAATAGATCAAGTTTATCATGCTGTCGAACCTCTAAAGAACGCGTGCACTTGCGGATTGAAGGGTTGTTTCCATTTATACGCCGTTAGGCGTTTACTTGGTGACACTAAGAGTCCAATCACCACTGCAACTGTTTTGTTAAAACCAAAGGTTCGCAGTGGGCGAAAGAAACCCAGAATTGACGATTATGACTAATCGTTCACAGCTGCTCCAGACTCAATTTACTGCGAGAGAGACACTGACAATGATGAATCTTTTTGTAAAACCATAGACGTTTCTATAATAAGCAGTGAGAACGATGAAATGGACAGTGAGTTTCAAGATATCGAGGATCTTGACAATGTTGAGCGTAGAACTGAATTAGAAGCGAAAAGACACGAAGTCAGAAATGTGGACAGTTGTAAAGTCAACCAAAAGAAAGAAGGGGTTTTTACACCATCCAAAATCGGGAAAGAGACATGTCAAGAACAGGGTGATTGTACAAGTACAGCAGAGGACCCCGTACAATATCTTCATGATGATATATTTATTGAAAATAGTACTATACTGGAAAGCCACGGAGAATTGGTAATGCCTGACCCAAATGAAACATACGACGTTTATGTTATGGCTGATTTGGAAGACCATGAAAAAAATAACATAATTAATTATTACGAAGGAATGGAATATGAACAGGTTTCAGAAAATCCTCCAACACTGGAAAAGCACGGGGAATCCGTAGTTTCTGCGAAAAACGAAACGTACATTGTTCGTGAAATGCCTGATTTGGAAGAGCTTAAAAACTATAACACTATTAATTATGATGAAGAAATTAAATCGCTAGAAGAACATGGAGAATCTGTAATGCCTGGGCTAAATGAAACGTACTTTGTTCGTGAAATGCCTAGTTTGGAAGAGCAGAAAAATCCTACAACACTGGAAAAGCACGGGGAATCGGTAATTCCTGCGACAAACGAAACGTACATTGTTCGTGAAATACCTGATTTGGAAGAGCTGGAAAACCATAACACAATTAATCACGACGAAGAAATGAAATCGCTAGAAAAACATGGAGAATCTGTAATGCCTGGGCTAAATGAAACGTACTTCGTTCGTGAAATGCCTCTTTTGGTAAAGCAGGAAAACAATATTCAAATTTATACTGACGGACAAGTAGGAAACGAAATGTTTCCTGAAAATCCAACAACTTTGAAAAAGTCCGAATTAATGAAAGACGATATGGGAAAGTTACAAAATTCACGACTTGATTTTATAATTGATAAACTTGAAAAGTCACTTATATCTCAACCCCTAAATGAAAACATATTGTCTGGCACTTCATCTGAAAGTTCAAGTGACCAGCTAAACTTGGAATATGATTATGTACAGGGACTAGTTCATTACAAAGACTAACAGCAAACAATACAAACGCAAAGCCTTAGGTTGAATAAAGAAGTTAGCAGTTTCGTTATTGAAAACTGCATGCAAAATTTGGTAAAAGCGTGTAATGCCGAGAAACACGTCTTAGTAATAGAAAGCGGAATGTTTGTTAATTTGCACAAATCTTTTAATGTGCTGCTTAATATTGACGACGATGATGACGAACTTTACCTCGTCAAACGCTACTATGAAACAGCATTCAAATATCTAGACAGAAATGAAGCCGCAAATAAAGATGTTTTGGCCATTTTATTTCCGTTAGATGTAATGAACAGATCTGGTAAACATTGGTTTTTGGGGCTAGTAAATTTTGAAAGAAAAATGATTTGCGTTTTAGATGGAATGCACACAAACCCATCTCATATCTCAAAACACGTAAAAACGCTCATTACTTTTGTTATTCTTACTTACCACACTATTAACTTGCCTTTCGAGCAAGTCAGTAACGACTGTCCTACCCAGTCATTAACTTCCAACGACTGTGGTCTTTTTGTATTGTACTACTTCTTCTCATTTTTGAAAGGTGTAAGGACTATCCTACCAAAACTGAGTTTACACGGTAGGAAGTGGGCTTTTTATGTTAATTCATTAATCTTACCGTCGAAAATGTACAAAGAAATTAGGCCTAAATATGCAATAAACGAAACAGACATTTCAATACCAAAGAGTGAATCGATTGCCTTAAGACTCTGGAGAAGTATGCCTCTAAAATTCGGACAAACGGAAAGTGAAATTAGTACATGGCTAAAAAGTATATCAATCCCAACGACACTAAATGTGGTGCATTTATTTGCTCTGGATTTGATAGTACAATGCATTGTGTCATGTGCGTCATGTGCCGCAATTGGTACCATGATGCGTGTGAAAATAACCCTTATTACTCTAACCAAACGTATTTCGAATGTCAGCAGTGCATTTCCGTAAAATTCTAGATTTATCTGACATACAATAAAATAATGTGTCCTAAATCCTTAATGAAAATTATTTCAATAAAGTTAAAAACCTAGAAACTTTAAATAGGTCTTTAGAGCACACATTAAATTAAATATACAAAACAGCTCTAAAGCATAGTGAGAATAATAGCTGTACCTTCTACCTTCGTGGAAACGTAAAACAATACTCATTTGGGTTTAGAATTATTTTTTGGCAACCGCAGCCACCTTGAAAGATAGTGGTCAGAAATGGAAACCAGATGCTCAAGACCGTTATTAAAGCCACATCGTTCCTGTAATCCAGCTATGATTAGGTACACTGTCCTGTTGAAGATAAGCGGTAAATTAAACAATATTTTATTTTACCAAAAAAAAATTTACTTGAGCTATAATTTTGGCAATTAACCTCTCAATGCGCTACGCTTTCTTCAATGAATTTACTTCTATTACAACTGTAATTGTGCGACACAAACAGGAAAAACGAGCTACGTTTAGCAGTGCTAAAATGTTATACATTAAAGGCAGTATCAAGTCTTATCTGAGAGAGCTACCGCTATCTCAGAATTACCAGTAACACTTACTGCAATAACATGAATAACGTCAGTATGTGTCGGAGAGCGGGAGTATTTTGGATTCAGAACCGGGTCATTAATTATACCGATAAAAAATAATCGTCTGTTCGGGCAGACGGGAAAAAACACGAAATTTATTTTAAAAAAGAACAAAAAAAGGAAAATTATTAAAAAGAGCAGAAAGTTAATTGCTACGGCAATGGAGTTTGTATTTCGCGTTAACTCGCGATCCAAATTATTAACCCGTGAGTTAGGAATAAGAATGTGAAACGACTTCATAGGTTTCGTTCTTTCAAGGATGTTATTCGAACTCTACAAGGGGGGGGGGTATAGGGTGGTTTATCGGCCTAATGTACCAACAAGTATGATCACGATCCTGGTTACCAACAGTTCTTTTTAAAGAAAGGGTTTTGGGGTATTAAAATGGGGCTTCCAAATGCAGGTATTCAATTTTGGGCACTGAAACCCGAAAAATAGCTCTTTTCAAAAATAAACACCATTTTTGTAAACGAAAATAATAACTAAATTTAATGATTGAAACGTTTATGAATTATCACGCATAATTCCTCGAATATATATATATATATATATATATATATATATATATATATATATATATATATATATATATATATATATATATATAATAATAATATTTTACTTTATCTAATATATAATAATAAATTACATTATATAATATATAATAATATATTACATATAATATATAATAATATATTACATTATGTAATAAATAATGCAATATATATTATATATAATAATATATTACATATAATATATAATAATATATTACATTATGTAATATATAATGCAATATATATTATATATAATATACATTGTACTATATCATTGGTAAAATATAAAAAATACCAAAATTACCCATTACACTTTATTTGCAATTATCTATTTAGTATACTTGTTATCGCTTTTAATTAACATGTGATGTTTTATATTTGTTTTGGTTACTTTTGTTAATATTAACTTTAAATGTTTAAGAAAACAAAATTAGAAATTTTAAGTAATATAAGTATAAATCTTTTATATAAGTATTCGAAATTTAAATGTCGAAATATGAGAATTAAAAATACTTCAAAGGAAAATGAATAAGGAAATTGATATACGTTATAATTTAACTAGAAATATGTACTGATGTATATGAATGGTTCTATGCCAAGCGTTGTTTTGGAAAATATTGTGCGCAACGTAAGTGAAAGAGGGTTTCACTGAAGTGCTACATGCCACTAGTCCATTATCTGTGCCTTCCGTTGTTTTGATATTGTGAAATCAAAATGAAATAGTCCTATTTATTTCGTATTACAAACCAAATGAACCTTAATTGTGATTGATATATTATCTTCTAAAAGAAAGTGCACAACGCTAATTGATGGGCGGTTTTTCAAGGATTGAATGTCGTGGCATTTTGTAGGGTCTCAACAAATTGTCAAGTCCCTTACATACCGAATATTCACTATCGCGACACCTTCAGGGTACACCTGCACTAAGTTCAAGTTGGAATTTAACAACAAAAGTTTATGATTGTTGGAAAGTACATTTTGGAAGTAATGCAATTATTGAAATGAAAAAAGAACATTTTAACGATTATCTTATACAAGAAGAACATAAGTGCAATCGCCGACTCCACAATAGTTTGTTCCTAAATTCGTTGAGATAACTTCCGTTATAATGTGAATTATAAATTCATTTTCTTCAAATTTATAATATACTACCCGAAACATGATGGTGAATTACAATGAAGACCGTGAACCGATAATTAAAATCAACTAAGAAATTGGTCGGTTTGTGCAGTTCATGGAATTATACTTAATATAATTTAGCGAAATTTTACATTCATAACTTCGGAATAATTTTTTTTTCTATTTTGTTGAAATTTCAAGATTTTTTATATATTAACCGATTTGCACAATTTGGAAATGGATTCGCGGCATCATGTTGTGCATATGTAACCCTAATTTACTTCATTAATTTAAAGGCATATTATGTAGAGAGTATCGCTAAATAGTGAAATATTCATTCACTTTAATTAAGCCTTTATACATATATCAATTTCCATATTCAATAGTGAAAATGTAGTGTAAAGGTAGATTTAATGGATTGTCTATAAAGTAATAGAGAAATCAACTTATAATATGATACATAGTTTGTTTATATATTAATATGTTACTTTGACATAATACATTATATCAGAAGGGGATAATAGAAGAAGGATGACACTCTGTAACCTCTTAATGCTTTAGTTATGTAACGTCATTCTTCCCAGGCTCACCCTTTTAGTTTGCTTTCCCGCTCATCAAACTACAAATGGGCATCGCACTGTAAAGTGAATTCTAACGTTGTTTGGCACTAAATCCCCAGCAATCATCCCACAAACCTCGTCTTTACGTGGGACAAAATTCACAAGCGCGTCTTGCCAAATATTTAAACGCTAATAGAGTAATGATGAGGGAACTATTTATCGTGTATGTGATTCGGTTTAGTAACCTTGCTCTAAATGTTCCGATGTTGGGAAGAGTGACGTTACACTTACCCCGCTTTGTGGTACACTTCTCTCGAAGAGAAGTATTATATACTTCTGATTATATTTGTAATTTTATGACTTCCAATTTATGTTTTATCTAAATATGTCTGAATTTAGATTACTTTCTTGTACTTACCGGTACACATCGCAATAAAAAAAATGTTCATTCATTCATGGCTATTTACATCATAGATACAGATTCTAAGGCTGCCAAATGTTTAATCGTCGTTGGATGTAATTTATTTCTGACATTTATCACAATAGGTGTTCTTAAATGGGAGTTGTTTGTATGAGTTACAAACTTGAATTTGAAGTAGAGTCATAATCGTCCTTGATTTTACCTGTGTGTTTCGAAATGCCCCATTTATACCCGTTTTGGTTGTAAAATTTAAAATAATAACAAATGTTTGAAGTACGCCATTGGGATAAGTAACTGCATAAGGAAATTATACTCTCTCTCTAAGGGCCCAAGATTCTATGTTACGGATGAAATGTATGTATGTCCGATTTGGTTAGCCATCCGTCTCATCTCGAGTGGTATAATAATTGTATAGCCTAAACAGAGGCCGAGCGCATTCGTTGCAGAGTAACCCGGCATTGAACATTTTTCCCTCCCTCAAAGATTTCTCACGACAGCTCTTCGTGATTTTTACTAAGCGCGAATTTACCTCTTGTGTCTGAGAGAACTGGGGGGTTCTGGAAATTCTCTTACTTATTTTTTCCCCTCAGTCCTTCCTCTCTCGCGTCTCGCCACTCGCCTCCCCGCCTGTTTTAGTTTGATTCCCAACCGCTTGGGAGCGTTATCTCAGAGCTCGCCTCTAGACCACGACCGGCTTAGGATATCGGTCGTGGCTGATTTTGAAAATTATTTTTCTCTCCCGCGAATTTCACGAAAAATTCGGAAGGAGCCCCTATACAAAATCTACGTCACATCTAGCAGAACTAGATGTTTTTAATAATAGATGCGCTTGGGCCCTTAGAGAGAGAGAGTATAATTTCCTTATGGTAACTGGGATTGTGATAAGTAGCGTTTGGGAGAACTATTTTGGGGGACATGGGACTAAATCTAAAAAAAATATGCTAAATAAAGGGGACAACATTAAAGCTAAAATTGTAAGGGTCTGGAATCGAAGGATGTTCACAGACTTAATGGGAAGGTGTTCTACATCAACCCTAGTTTTATTAGGGGTGTGCGAATACCACTTTTTGGGTATCGAACCGGTTATCGAATACTAAAAAATTTTCCATATCAAATACCGAATCGAAAAAATTTACGAAACCAGAGAGTCATTTTCCCCTTTTGGGAGACGTTTATTATTAACTATGGGGTTTCATGTGTAATTTTTATGGATTTCATTCAATTCCATAGCTTTACATGAAAAGTTTAAAATTAGCGCATATAATCATCAACATTGCCTTTAAAATTGTTTAAAGGATATCCAGCTATAATTAACCGTAGTTTAACATTATTATTATAATTGTAAAATGGTTTTTAACTGTGCGGTGTTACTTTTGCATTTAAAAAATGTACAACTCAACGATAAATATTAGAAAGAATCTAGGTAATCATATATTTTCTATTTTTAACTTGATGTATTATGTAAATTTTAACCGTTTTTTCCTGGTTTCCCTTTCCTAGCGGAAAACATAAAATAACTCGCTTTTCAAAATCTGACTGTGGGTTCAATTGAAGTCTAGGGTATGAATGTAGGATTAAAAACTAGAACGGGTTTAAATGTCCAAGCGAAATCAAGTTAAATAACATAAAATAAGTAACCAAAGCAGAAGGCCCTGGCCCACAAACGACAAACACTTAATTTAAATCCCCGTATTATATTTTCATTAGGCCCCAAAATAAAATATACCACTTTAGTGTTGGTATTAAAATTGTTTAACAATACCCAAAACGTTGGCTCTCTCTCTCTCTC
Source organism: Phalangium opilio (assembly GCA_019434445.1). Taxonomy (NCBI): domain Eukaryota; kingdom Metazoa; phylum Arthropoda; class Arachnida; order Opiliones; family Phalangiidae; genus Phalangium; species Phalangium opilio. Next base: position 351,437 of record JAEQBA010004607.1, on the reverse strand, counting down.
TCCATTCACGAGCACGAACCGAACGCGCAAAAATTTCGTAGGGTGCGAACCAGGATTCTCAGAAGGTGGATGGTTGCGTAGTGGCTCTTCGAAGCTTCCTAGGTTGGAGTGCTCACTCGAAAATGCCTAAGTATCGAGGCTCTTCGTTCTTCTTAGAATCTTCTAAGTATCAGGACAGTCCGACTCGTAACTCGAAAACGTCTAAGTCTCGAGGCTTTTCTATTTCGTTGTCTAGGAGCAGCAAAGCCTTGCTCTCCTTCCCAGTCGAGTCCTTCTCCAAAAAGTAGCTCTTCTCGACCTCCAAGTCCAGTCGCTCAATTCTTCCTTTTAGCGGGCAATTACATTTTATGCAATCATGTATCGAGATTCGGTCTATTTAGTCAAGTTATCCGAACTCCGGTAAAGGTTCATAGGTCGAAGAGAAAAAGAGAAGATTTCTTGGCACCAAATGTGTCACAAGAGAGAGAGTGCATTTAAGAAGTGGTACCCGGCACAGCGAAGACGCGAATGTTACAATACAAAAATATAACAGAGCGATTTGAAAACATAGTTCCAATGGCCTGAACCGACAAAATGAAAAAAATAGATACTTAACACGATATATACAATTTAACCCCTACCCAAAAACGTTCGCTTGGACATTTTTCGTAAATAGGGAGATTTAATGACTGTAATAAAACGGTGCTCTTTGAGAAGTACTGAGAATACCGCTGCAGAATAAGCGTAAAGGATTCTCGGTCCTACCCAAGAGTAGGTTACCATTTGGCAATAATTAGTAAAAACGGGGAATTTATAAAAATGAAAAGTATTGCTTAAGATAAGTGGGATCTAAAAATATAGCCGTGACAAATTGAGCTTCAGTAACCGTACAACGTTTTTTTTTGTTCTTATAGTAAGAAGGATTTGATTTAAACCATAAATCGTTAATACATGTAGTAGAAAAATTTAACAAGTAATAAAATCGTATTTTTACCGCGTCTTATATTTATTAAAATAGTTAAGCGCCATAAGGGCGTTTAACAAAAAAAGTCCACTTTTACTGTTTAGCATACCTTCTTTTTCGTTGAAAAGTTTTTTCTCTTGAAACTGACAGTTATTACATAACCACATGGTAGGAAATTCGAGAAAAACAGGGAATTAATGTTTGTTGCTTTTGTCTTATTTGTCTCGGTTACATGGGTGTAATATTTAGTCTAAGACCTGTTATTCCGTTATAGCCATCATTTTTAGTGTATGATCTGATATTCCGTTATACCAGAAGTATATAATACTTCTCTTCCAAGTATTCCTGTATTATCTCCTTCTGATCAAATTAATGAAAATTTGTGGCTTTAAATATTTTCAGGGTTTCACGGATCAAGTTTACAGAGAAAGAAGGAAATATTTCTACAAGTAGTACGTTTTAATCTTAATTTAATTATTATTAGTATTTGAAGTAGTATAATTAAATATTTAAAATATATTTCTAAATAGTGGACAAGAAATTATAAGAGTGAATTACACCAAATAAGTAACCGAAACTTGGTAAATATTATTCAACTGCTATTGGCTTATTTATATTTTGTTCAAAATTGCAATGAAAATACGTAAACAATAGATGCGAAATTCCGTTTAGTTTAAACTATTATTCGAGCGACTATTTGCCGAATCAGGAGTAGTTACAAAGCGACCCCGTATCTTTATCGCGCCGCTTGTCGTTCCGCTGTACCATGAAATAAAAATTATAAAAGCATGGTAATAGCTTTTCTATTTCTTGGATAATTCAATCGAAAGCTGGTAAAAGTGACAGCTATGATTCTTCAAAAATCGTTGGTTTTTGAAATTTAATATAAAAGTCGAGATCTAAATATTTTTGAGGTTTCTTTTCAAATACCACTGACATCTGTAACATGTTCAATAAACCAGAAAGTTGTTAGTTTCTTGGTAAAAGAAATTGTGCAATTATTATTGCAATGGTTTATTTATGTTTGTGTTGATTTTATACGATTCACGGAAATAGAAAAATGTATGCTAAAGTCTAAACTAGAACTGACACCTTATAGTTTCGTGATCACTGTATCCCCCGAGTATTGAATTGCGCACACATTTCTCACGCAACATACGTTTTTAATGTACGTGAGCCACATATAGCCTTAGATGGACGTTTGGTGCTGTACAACCTTAGCATATTGGAAAGCACACGGAGAAAAAAAAATTTTTGACCTTGTTTATTCTGACCTGTTGATCCGTTATATATACTTTATCAAGTACTGATTAAAATCTTTTTTATAATTCCTGTTCCAATACGTTATATTGATTTCGATTTTTGTCGAAATTTTGAGATAAATGATATGCCCATCGGCGACCTTTATTGCTATCAATGTGAGACCATTCTCTTATTAGTAATTCTCTGCAAACGTACGAGAGATAAGCTAAAACGTATACACCACAGTCAAAACCGTTTGGTTGCTGGGGTAGTGTTTCGTTAAAATACCTACAAGGAAATATTCCTTCGCTTTTGAAATATTCTTTGGCTATTCTTCTCATTCTATCAAAATGCTCATTTAGTACTAGTGGCCTACTTCCAGTATAATCTTTGACGTTAATTGAATCATAAATGTGAATGTAGGTGTTGGTCACGATACCCAACATCCAGTGGTCGTGAATTCCTGGTTTTCTAGGTATAAGTACAACTATATTTCGCCTACATGAACCTATGGGGTTTTCTCTATTTAGATATTCTAAGACCATATCTACGCTTTGTTGTGCCTCATTGAGAAACAAATATTGGTAAACAGTCGGTGTCAGAAATATGTAATTATTTTCTTTGTTGTAAACCTTTAATAAAACAATCATTGCTTTACTTAGCAAACCACCATCTATATAATTCTGGGGTAAAAGTGATTGTTGAAAATTATCCTTTTCAAAATTTGCCTCACACATTCTCTGACAATCAAAATGTTCTAATGCCAAGTGATTTTCAATGCAGCAAGAACGAATTCCTAGTTTTTTGGTTTCCATAATTTTATTATTTGGATGGTTAGTCAAATCTGATTTCATGGTAATGGATTGCTCTTCCTGCTGCATTAATGCTTTTCCATTAACCTCATACTGCAAATTTTGTTTTTTTGCGTCTGATGTGTTACAATTGGAACTTTTTATTGGAGTTGAATGCGTAACAGGTTTTCTCCTTTTCACCTTAAAGGTGGGAGACTTTGAATTGAACTCAGAGGATGAATTACCCTTTCTCTTCCGTGTAAGCTTATCCAAAGCGTAGTGAGGATTCTGCTCATCATCTACGTCTTCCAGATTTAGATCCAAATTCTGTTCCTCGAAGAGTTTCGCCGCTTGAATGTGGTAACAGTTTGGTGAATAATTACAAGAACAATAGTATTGTTCAAGATTGACGATATTAATTTTCAATACGTTCGGTGTATTTTGGTGGAGAGTCCAAGGAAGTTTCTTTGACTTCCCTTAATTTAGAGTCTAAACTTAAAGCCTCGTCTACAATGTAAATTGGTTCCGTTATGCATTTTTCATTACATATAGGTGAGACAGCTCTAATACTTTTTTCCGTTAAATCCACTTCCGTTGTTACGTTTGAAACATGAGAATACCCAATGTGTTCAGTTTCAGATAAACTCGCACATTTATCTGGTGCAGCATTCCCAATGGCTTCATTTTCATCGATCTGGGTTTCTTGTAAAATTTTAGGTTTTTCGATGCATAGCTGTTTAAATATTTTTGCTCTATTTGTAACTTCAGACGCATAATCAAATTCGGATTTTCCCAAAATTGTATTTTGCGCATTTTCAACTAATTTGGTATATTTAAATAATATTTTGGTCGAGACTCCGAAGAAGGTTCTTTGTTCTCCGTTATTTGCGAGTCTTGGAAAGTTAAATTATCACCTCCAAAATAAATTGGTTCTGTTATTCCTTTTTCGTTACATAAAGGTGTGACAGTTCCAATACTTGTTTCCGTTTTATCCACTTGCGTAGCTACGTTTGAAAAGTTAGAATACATCATGTATTCATTTTCGGTTACACTGACACATTTATCTTGTGTAGCATTTTCAAGACCTTTATTTTTATCAATGTGTGGAGATGGTAATATTTTACGTTTTTCCATGTATAGCCGTTTCATTTCTTTTGCTTTATCTTTAGCTTCAAACGTATCATATGTTTTTGCGTTTGCAATAAATCTACTGGCAAGCGAAATTAGTGTTTCGTTATAAGCAAAGTTATTGAAATACAATGGATCTAACACTATTTGTGTTTCGGCCCCAAATCTTTCAGACAAAATGTCGTAAAATGCAACAGCAACTCTAGAAATATTATTGTCTTGATTTGGTACGAATATTCTAGAATTGCGCCACTTTCTCATTATCGCGACATTAGCAAGCACGTCTGGTCCGTACATATCCAAAGTCTCTTGGACATTTAGTTTCAGCAACCATGAAGTGAAGGTTGATTCTGCAATACTATCTACGTCGTATAACTGAAATTTAGAATTGGAATTTTGCTCCTTCAATATTGTAAAAGTTGTCTTTTTGTCGTTCGTTTTCCCCAATTCATGTTTATTCTTACTCAAAGTTACCGCTTCTTTGTCCATAATTTCAAACAACTCTCTTTGAAAACCTCGTGTTTCATTTCTATATTTATTTGAATTATATTCACATTTCTTATCGAGATATTTAGAGACGATTGAAATCAAAACATCGTTATGTGCAAATTTTTTAACGTGGTCAGAATCCAATAATACATTGGTTTTTGCATGAAATAGCGGAATTAAAAAGTCGAATATCAATCGCATAATTTCAACCATTTTTGGATCAACGCCAACAACTGTATTAACAGGGATATCAGTTTTAAAATGTCTTTGTTTCATAAGAACTTCAGCATCGTAAATACCCCATCCAAATGCTTCTAGGAATAGTTTCACGTCCAATTCTGCCAAAAACGTTTCAAACAGCTGCACAAAGAATTTATCTAATAACGGCACTTTATATTCCAGTGAATCTAGAAATCTTGATCCTTCAGATTGTATCATTGGCCTCTTAAATAAGTTTTCATAGTCAATATCTATTACAATGGTATCAGGTGGGTGGGAAACTGTTTCTTCAGTAGCCTGTTTATTAGCTTTCCTATAAATTTGGCGCAAAAGTTTATCACTGATTATACGTTTTTTTTTTCGATTCTTTCGACATCAATTCATGCTTTATTTCAGAAGCTCTATGATTAATGTCATATTCGCGAAGTGGAGCTCCCGGCTTTTTACGGTGTGCATAGGTGTCTTTAAAACATTCCAAGTATCATTTTCACATGATCCTTTATTTTCAGGGATAACTGCGCTCAAATTGGATTTTTTCAATAAACCATAATTTTTTTCAGTGCTTTGTATGAATTTGCCGTTTTCGTGGCTAGTAGTCGTTGGTTCTGTACCAATCTCATTGTCAGTATGTGAAGTTGCCTTATGAATCACATGACTATCTCGATGAACCGTGCCCATTTTCTCGGTAATATCCTATTGGATAGAATCCCGTTGGATCGAATTCAAATTTCTAAAATTGTAGCCAAATTTAAAACAATTTATAGCCCAAAGAGCGATTTTCTACTGAATGGGAATATTTAAATGGAAGAGCTTTCGACTGAATGGGATGGGTTTACACATATAAAATCATAGCGTTTTCCTTGAGTTGCCGGGCTCCAGTAGCGCAATGGATAAAGTGATTTGGATGATCGAAGAAGTTAAGCAGCATCGAGCGCCGTCAGTACTTGGGAGGGAGATCTCTTAATGGTAAGGTTAGATTACGTTAAGTATGGTTAGGTTAGGGTTAGACAATTTCCAAAAATGGAAGTTATTTTCTGAAATTTATTGAAGAATGTTATTGGTGAACACATATTATTTGCTGCAGTATCAAGAAGTTTAATAAGAAAATCAATTTTATTTTTAGGTTAGGTTAGGTTAGGTTTGGTCAGGTTAGGTTAGGTTAGGTTAGGTAAGGTTAGGTTAGTTTAGGTTAGGTTTGGTTAGGTTTGGTTAGGTTAGGTTTGGTTAGGTTTGGTTAGGTCAGGTTAGGTTAGGTTAGGTTAGGTTTGGTCAGGTTTGGTCAGGTTAGGTTAGTTTAGGTTAGGTTAGGTTTGGTTAGGTTTGGTTAGGTTAGGTTAGGTTTGGTTAGGTTAGGTTAGGTTTGGTTAGGTTAGGTTTGGTTAGGTTAGGTTAGGTTAGGTTAGGTTAGGTTAGGTTAGGTTAGGTTAGGTTTGGTTTGGTTAGGTTTGGTTAGGTTAGGTTTGGTTAGGTTTGGTTAGGTTTGGTTTGGTTTGGTTAGGTTTGGTTAGGTTTGGTTAGGTTAGGCTAGGTTAGTAATATTTTATAAATCATTTAACAATGTTACGCCTTTTCCAAAATATTGAAATTTAGCTTCATTGACTTCTCAAATAATATGCCTTTTCAAAAACATTACTGTTATGTTAGGTTAGGTTTGGTTTGGTTTGGTTAGGTTAGGTTAGGTTAGTAATATTTTATAATTCATTTAACAATGTTACGCCTTTTCCAAAATATTGATGTTTAGCTTCATTGACTTCTCAAATAATATGCCTTTTCCAAAACATTACTTCTATGTTAGGTTAGGTTTGGTTAAATTAGGTTAGTAATAATTTATAAATCATTTATCAATGTTACGCCTTTTCCAAAATATTGAAATTTAGCTTCATTAACTTCTCCAAAAATATGCCTTTTCCAAAACATTACTGTTATATTAGGTTACGTTTGGTTTAGTATTTTCTGCAATAACAAGAAGTTTAATAGGAAAATCAATAGAAAAATAGGATTGAAAGGAAAATTCATGATTGGAAAACCGCCCAAATTGCGGTATTCGGTCTAATGGGATTCGGTCGAACGAGACATTCGATCCAATGGGATTCGACCCAATGGTAGACAATCCATTTTCTCTATGGGTTGGACAGTTGTCGGGTCTGTGGTCGTTTGTTCCGTACCACGCCCATTACCAGTCTTTACGACTGTTGGCTTCACCATTCCTTCGTAGTTCTGATGAACCATACCCATATTTTCTATGGGTTGGACAGTTGTCGGGCCTGTGGTCGTTTGTTCCGTACCACGCCCATTGGCAGTGTTTTGGACGGTTGGCTTGACCATTCCGTCGTAGTCCTGTTGAACCATACCCATATTTTCTATGGGTTGGACATTTGTCGAGTCTGTGGTCGGTTGTTTCGTACCACGCCCATTACTAGTCTTTACGTCTGTTGGATTGACGATTACGTCGTAATTTTGATGAACCATAGCCATATTTTCTATGGGTTGGACGTTTGTGGGATAAGTGATCGGTTGTTCCGTACCACTCCCATTTTCAAAGTTCAAGACGGTTGGCTTGGCCATTCCGTCACAGTTTTGGTCCTCCATTTTTTTAGTATAAAAAAATAGCGGAAAACCTGTTACAAAAATACAAAATATACAATGTAGAAGTACTAATTCAATATAAAAACCATTCCCCTATTTCGCTTAATTGACTGTAATAAAAAGTGTGGGGGGGGAGGGGTAAATGGAGCCTAGATGCTCAAATTCTAATAATGAACAAAATATTGCGAGGGTTTCGGGTATTCCAAGAAACTTTTATAGACCTTTAATTAACATGCTATCATAAATAGAGTAACGTAGTGTAAACATTCTTGTAGGATACTTCATTTATTACTGTTTAGGCCTACATGAAAGTTATCAGGTAGAGTCTTACGGAGAGGTCAAAATCAGGTATTTAAATTTTTAGCAAGAATACAATAATTACCAAAACAATTCTTCCTCCTCGAAATAGCACTGACCTTGCTTCGGGATTAACCTTAAAAGCAAAATCTAAAGCAAGAAGATAATTAAAGCGAGTTAAAACAAAAGAGAAAAGCAAGTATAAACGTGGAAAGCGTTGCAGAGTCAACCTCCACCAGTTGGCCAGAAAGTAAGTGAAACAACGAAGAAAAACTACTATGGACGCTTAAAGACCATACTAAAAACCAAATATTTTTTTAAATAATTTATTTTGTTCACTAAAACTGACACTAATTTATTAGCGACTTCTTAAAACTAACAAAACTTTCATTACATTAATTTCAAAAAAAAAAATTAAAATTTTACTTGTGCATATTCGTAAAGTATTTATTAAATAATGTCTTTTCTACAGCCCTGGTTTCTACTTTTAAAGTTTACTCCTTGTAAACAGTCTTGGAAATAGTACTGGTCCAAAAGACCAAAACCAGTTTATTCATTGCTCGGACCAGATTTTTTTTCGAAATCTAGGGGTTACTGGTCCTAGGGACCAGTTCATTAATTGAGAACTAGTATGAAAATTGAGGAGGGACCACTTTAGAAATTCAAGTCATTACAAGTTTCCACTACACGGAAATAGACTCCTAGCCTTGACTGGTTCTCAGTCTTGCCTTCCTTGCAACAACCACAGCCCACTCAATATTAGACCAACTCCTGCCACCACAACAACAATAACCGCGCCTTAAGCTTTAACCCATATAATAATTTAATCAATAAAATGTTCAAAAATGTACAAAATTAAACTTTCGAGCAGCCTAACTAATTTTTGTTTTAATGTTTTTACAAAAATCTATGAAAGAGAAACATTTGCAACTTTGCACATCTCATTAAAATTTCGAACGAATTTGAGCCAATATTTTCAAAATTAGGGCCAAAAAACTGTGTTCGTCCTATAGACGGCCATACTAAAAGCTGACTCTGATTTTTGACTCAAAATGTGTATATCGCTTATATAGCCCGTCAAGCCAAAGCGTGATCGAGTGGACTGTGCGTGATCGAAATATTCCTTTAATTTTTTCATCAGGATTAGTAAAAAATAAATTAGGGATAGGGTCACTTGTCCCAAGGACCAGTTTAATATTGTAGACGCGGGGGGGGTCACTGGTCCCGAGGACTAGTTTAAAAAAAATCCTTATTTCCAAGAAAGTTGTAAGGAAAGCTTCTAGGCGGCAAAGTTTGAGGGAATTAGACACATGTAGGCGAGCCTTCCCAGATCAGGGCCCGAAATAAGCACAGGACAATAAAATCGTTATTCCAGCCCGTAATTAAGCGAGCAAACTGGTAAAAACGCTTGGAAATGATTAAATATTAATGAATAATTATGTTTCTAAAGTTTTCTGGTGTTTGTACTGGGAAAAAGCGTAGATTAAATAGAAAATATTGCTACTGTCATTACGGACGTACATCAGACGCTTATGCCATTAGCTGCCTCGAACTTTGGCGAGCCTTCATTCCTCGGCGGAGCTATAGCCATCTATGAAGGGTTAGCAAAAAAAAAGCGTTATGCCGGGTGTAATTTTGACGAGCAAACTAATAAAAACACTTGAGAACGATTAAATATCAGTTATAGATTTTAAATATGAAGTTTTTTGAGAAAGTGTTGGGGAAAACCAATTTTATTCAATGTTTTAATTTTGGTTTGTAATACCTCCCCTCCCCCTATAGTTCCCCTGCAAGAACGCTTTTCCTTTAAGCAGACGAAAAAATGGTTAGCAAAAACAAAATCGTTATTCCAGCTCGTAATATAGCGTGCAAACTGGTAGAAACGCTTGGAAATGATTAAATATTAATCAATAATTATGTTTATAAAGTTTTCTGTTGTTTGTACTGGGAAAAAGCGTTGATAAATTAGAAAATATTACTACTGTCATTACGGACGTACATCAGACGCTTATGCCATTAGCTGCCTCGAACTTGGGCTAGCCTTCATCCCTGTGCGGAGCTATAGCCATCTATGAAGGGTTAGCCAAAACTAAAACGTTATGCCGGGTGTAATTTTGGCGAGCAAACTAATAAAAACGCTTGGAAACGATTAAATATGAGTTATAAATTATATATTTAAAGTTTTTTGAGAAAGTGTTGGGAAAAACCAATTTTATTCAATGTTTTGATTTTAGTTTGTAATACCTCCCCTCCCCCTATAGTTTATAAGCCTTTTCTTTATGCTCTTTAAGATTTTATGGGGGTAAGGTGGAGTGTTCGACGTCTTATTAGAGGGGTTAAAGTATAAGATAAACACCTACCTATTTTCACTTATGATGCATCCTCGCAAACGCTAGACTAGATGTTAGAATGCAGTCAGTTGTGGGGAGTTAAGGCCTTTTTAGCGGAAACGAGGGGCTTATAAAATTTCTGAATCAAAAGTGACCGCGTTTGTTGGTATATGTCAAGTGAGAGTCAAAATAGATTCTAATCCAATTTTTAATATTCAACATAATATTCAATCTTGTTCATAAATGTTCACACACTTTTATAGGGGTCAAAATAAAGAAATTAAACAAGACAATTAAACTTACATCTAAGGGAGGTTTGCAATTTATAACCTCTTTGAAATGGCTCCTCAATAGGATTACCTCCTACAGCCTTTAAGATTTTAAAAATTAAATTTAGGGGTTTGTTAGGTTAAAAGCGTGCAATTATGCACTAAAAAATGATGTTCCAAAATAGATAGTTAAGATTTTTTAAAATGAATCAATCCGTCAACCATAATCCAGGTTCTTTAACAATAGTTTCAAGCCAGTTAATCAATAGTTTCAAGTTTTTTTAATTTCTTACGCCAAGTAGCTCCTCTTCCATATTCTTTTTAGGGGTTCAGGATCTTTTTTTTTTCTTCTCGATTTAAGGGTTTTTCTTCAGGATCTTATTTTTTCTCTGAGTACGCGATTTAAGGGTTAATTATGTTTTTTTTTCTTCTTTCTCGATTTAAGGGTTCGCGCGCTCTTTTCTTCTAGGGGTTAAAATATTCTCCGATTCAACTTGATGAAAAATAAAGGTATCAAATGAATAAAAATAAAAACATCGAATAAAAATAAAGGTTTCGATTAAAAAAATAATCTCCGTCCGTTTAGAGATTTCTTGGGGGTGGGCCGACAGGGTCTCGTTTAGACATTTCAGGTATCGACTGACGATGGGACAGGAGGGACTTCGTATATATAACTTCGTTTCTCGCAAGGATTTCTGGGATAATGACGTTTGTTGATTGACTTCGGTTTGGCGAATAGTGGACCATATTTATGACGTAGCCGGGCGTATTCATGTTAACAGCGAATGGGCAAAACTTTTTGTTTTGGGACCAAATACGGATTGGTCAGTTAAAGGGTTAAAAAAAAATGTTCTAGAAGTTTCTCGGGCCAGGTACCAGGATAGTGACTCAAGGTCTTGTTGCTTGGGGTTCTAAATAAGCTAGTATTTCTCTGGTTTCTTGGAAAAAGTTTTCTTTGCTAGGTGTTTCATTTTGCACTGTGGATACTGTGGTATAGGACAGTTCTAGAAAGTTCGCTGTCAATTTTGATGGGCTATTTCCTCTTTCATTGTAGTTATTTTTAGAAACCGTGAATTTCTTTTCAGTTTGTTTTAAAGGGATAGGTTTAAGTTTAAAGGGCTAATATTATCTTTATAGGGGTAATTTAAGGCACTTCGTTATTAATTTAAAGGTTTAATCGGAAATTTAATTTGATTTTTGTGTCAAGATGGTTATATATCCCCACCTCTTCTGAAAAGTTCGTCCCCGAACTTACTCTGTTCATTTTACCATCACCATAAAACCAAAATAATTTTTATATTTTTTTTTTTATTTTTTTAATTTTTTTTTTTATTTTATTTTTTTTTTTAAATTTTTTTTTTTTAAGGGTTAAAATATAAGCTTCTACCTTCTATACCTACTGGAGGTATTTTCCTTTAAGGAATAAAATTCGGGTTTTACCCAGCTTCTATGAGGGGTTTGATAATTGGGACTGGTAATATTACAAGTTATTTCAATGTCCTGGGTATCTTCTGATTTCTCATTAAGGGTTAAAGGAATATTTTTAAGACATTCATTTTCTCGATGTCCAATGGTATTACACGTTATACAGTTAATAGAGGGTGTAGGGAATACTCCAGCGTCGACTCTCAATCTCATTTCTTCATATTTTTGGGGGGTAGCAGAACTACGATCTTTCTGATTAGGGTCATTGATTCGAGGGTAGCCAGCAGAGGAGTTGTTATCAATCATAATTTTCTTAGGGTAATTTAATCTATTTCGTTGAATGGTAGGGGGATTTAACAAGAAGAAACGAGTACCATCATCATCGATTCCGGTCTCATTTGGACGTCTTCGGGGGTTAGGGGGAGGTCTAATGTTGGCGAAAATTTGCATTTGAATATTATCTAAGGATGAGGGAGGACTAGAGTCGTGTGAAGGTAATTGAGGGTTGACGCGTGTGTCTTGAATGGTTCCATTTGGTGTTGTTGTTGTAATTAAATTTTCATTAGTAGTCTCATTAATAGGGGTATCAATAATTAAATTTTGCACTAAGGGTTCCAACTCCCACACTTCTTCGTCTAAGGCATTAGAATCAGGGTTTTGATTTGGGGATTCATTTACATCGATAATACCCCAGTTCTCAATGTTATCGTTAATAGGGGTTGAGGGGGGGTTCATTAATAAATTGATGTTCTCATGCCAATAGTCTAGTGCTTGTTCTAAAGTAGGGGTATTATGAACTGGTGTAACAACAGAGCGTTCTCTTTCCCAGCTTGCTATGGGATGGATAACGGGTCTGGCTGGCAGGGGGTCCATAAAAGAGGTTGTTGATCGTCGTTGACGTCGGCGGCGGCGGCTTCTCCTTCTCGTTCCTCCTGTGATAAAATCGTCCTCCTCCATACTCGAGTCCAAATAGGGGTCATTGAAAGGGGTTTGTGGCGGGGATGATTCCTCAGAAATGTGTTTATATCCTTGGACTTGTGTTATGGGTAAATGTGGATATAGATGCAATACGAGGGGTATGTCAGCTGGACATGGCTCTAAAACTAGTGTTTGAATCATGTAAAAGTTATGCATAGGTTCGCATGTTTGGCAATAGTAATGGAGTATAGTTTGTGACTGATCTCTAGTCATATTTATGCAATGGATGTGAAACCAAGATTCACAATTGTCACATTGGATCCAGTCTACTACAGTATCCGTAATCTCGTTTATAGTACACTTAGGGGCTGCACAGTTCTCTTCTTCTTCTGACTTTCTAGGGGTTTCTTTCCTTTTTCTATGGAAATACCTTCTCTTCGAGGGGACATTCTCTTTAGGGATTGAAGTAGCTGCATTATCTTTTTGTTCAATGGTTATCGGCCCAACGCGTTCGTGATAAATTTTTAGATTGGATATGTGATGAGTGCCGATTTCTTCTCCTGTATTTGGCTCTCTCAATTTATAGTCTAGGTTGTTAACCCGACCAGTGATCAAGAAAGGTCCCTCATATTTGGGTGCTAGTTTTTGTGTAAAATGAGCGCTCGCGCTCGATTGGGGGTGTGTTTTAATCCACACTAATTGTCCGATTGTATTCCAACGATTGTAAGGGTATAGTCTCTATGATGAGCATCATAATATTTTTTATTCTTGTCCTGAGCTTTAGTAACATTTCTTTTTACATTTTCATAAGCTTCGTTTAATTCTTTGGTAAAATTAGTGGAGATAGGGGGGAGCTCATCAAAACCTTCGGGTAAGGGGTCTCCTGGTAGTCTTATTTCTCGACCAAAATTTAAATAATTAGGGGTATATCCTGTTGTATCATTAGGAGTACTATTCATAGCTAGTCTCACTAAGGGAATATGTTTATCCCAGTTTCTATGATCGTTTCCAATATAAGTGGCTAATAGCCTGCCTACTACTTGGTTATATCTTTCTGTTAAATTTGATTGAGGGTGATAAATACTCGTAAAACTTTGTTTAATACCGAGCAAACCCATAACCTCTCCAAAAACATCAGCAATGAATTGAGGTCCCGAATCTGATACCAAACGTAGGGGTACTCCATATCGAGCAATCACATGATCGATTAAAGCATTTGCAACATCAATAGCAGTGGCTCTCTTAAGGGGTTGTAATTCCACTGCTTTAGTAAAATAATCTACCATGACTAGTAACATGGTATTTTCCTTAGGGGATTTGGGAAAAGGACCCATCAGATCTATGCCGATTAATTTCCAAGGGCCTTGAATTAGAGTTGACATCATAAGTCCAGGTTTCTTTTGTCTTTCAGTTTTTGTTCTTTGACATACGACGCATGATTGTATGTATTGTTTAATGTCGTTTTTCATACCTTCCCAATAGTATTTGGCTTTTATCTTTTTGTAGGTTTTATCAATGCCCATGTGTCCGGCATATCGCGCATCATGGTAGGTTTCCAACACATTCTTTTTCGCGTCTATAGGGGTTAAAAGTCTTGGATAATATTCTTCCTCCGTGGGTTTCAGATAAATCAGGTCATTTAATTTCACGTATTTGGGATGATTAGACAGTAACTGGGGATCCCCATAAAATTCATTTATCTCAGGATCGTTCTTTTGTTTATCTATCCATTCTTTATGGCTTAAAATTTTAAAGGGTATATCTTCGGCTAGGGGTTCTATTTGGATCGCCAATAGTAAATCCTCAAAGGCTCTATCATCTGTCTCTTCTTTAACCATGATCACATATTGTGATTCCGTAATAAGAGTTTGAGTACTGGTAGACTTCATCAACTTGTTTCTATCCAAAAACCAGTCGTAGGGGTAAAAGGTAGGGGTGTTATATTTCAATTTTTCTTTGTCTTCGTCTGTTTCATCCTCCATAGGGGAATTTTCATTCATTTTCTGTTCTGTAGTACTAGCGCGTGAAAGGGGGTCGGCTAGTTTGTTTTTCGATCCAGGTCTATAGATGATTTGGAAGTCATAATTTTGTAGACTGAGAGCCCATCTTGCTAGTCTTCCGTGAGGGTCGTGCAACGAAATTAACCATTGTAAAGCGGCATGGTCAGTTATGACTTTAAAATGAATGCCCTCTAAATAACATTTTAATTTCTTTATAGCCCAAACAACTGCATAACATTCTTTTTCAGTAATAGAATAGTTTTTTTCATGTGAGTTTAGGGTTTTACTAGCATAATGAATAACTCTGGGATAATCGTTCTGTACCTGAAGTAATACAGCTCCCAAGCCTATGTCACTTGCATCTGTATGAATGATCATCTCACCATCTTTTAGGGGGGCAACCAAAATAGGGGGTGAAACAAGTTTTTCCTTTAATTGTTGGAAAGCCTGTTCTTCAAGTTCATTCCAAGTCCAAGGGACATTCTTTTTTCTAAGGTTGTTTAGGGGTGCAGCTATATCAGCAAAGTTAGGAATAAAACGTCTAAACCAGCCTGCCAGTCCCATGAATTTAGCCAATTCATCAGTATTCATAGGGGAAGGATATTGTAATAATGCTTCAGTTTTATTAGGGTCAGGACGAATTCCTTTTTGTCCAACGAAGTGTCCTAACATGGGAACTTCCGATTTAGCGAATGTACATTTATCAATTCTTATGGTCAATCCATGAATTTTAAGGCGAGTGAATACATAATTCAGGCCTTCTAAATGTCTCTCCCAAGAAGGGGATGCAACAATGATATCGTCTCTATATACATTCGTATTGTGTTCTCTTCTTACACTAGGGGGAAATACTTCATTCATCAGATAAGCAAAGCTCGCCGGAGCATTGACCAATCCAAAAGGCATGACTAGAAATTCATATTTTCCAGAGTGAGTTATAAATGCGGTCTTGCTAATAGACGCTGAATCCATAGGTAGTTGCCAAAATCCCGACAATAAGTCAATCGTAGTAATATACATAGGGGTTCCAATAGAGTCTAACACTTCATTGACATCAGGATAGGGGTAAATATTCTTCACTGTTATCTCGTTTATCTTTCTATAGTCTACACAAAATCTGGTATCTCCAGTCTTTTTAGGAACTAATACTACAGGTGAACTCCAAGGTCCTTGAGATGGGCGAACTATTCCACCCTCCAACATCTTGCTAACGTGTTCTTCTATAACAGCTTGTTTTGAAGGGGATACTCTATAAGGGGCTAACGCGATAGGTTTATGTAATTCCGTATCGATTTTATGTGTAGTTACCGTAGCTCGACCCGGTTTCTTACTGAAAACGTTAGGAAATTGATTGAAGAGGTTTTGCAAATCTTGTATTTTTTTCGCTTCCAAATCTATATCTTCTGGCATACGTATGTCATTTGTTACGGTCGTAGTAGTAGGGGTTGTTCTTGGGTTTTGAATAAATGGGAACACCCAGTATTGTCCATTTATGGTGCAAGTGAGACTGTGATCCTCGTAGTTTAGTTTTGCTCCTACATCTTTCATCCAATCCGATCCCAATATAATTGAAAATTGTGCTTTCTCAATTATGTAAAATTCGATTTCCATGGGGGGTCCCGTTTCATCATCTAACTGTACAGGAAGTTTAATTGGGCCTTCAGCTTGAAGAGGACTGTTAGGGGAAGCTGAAACGAATTCTCTCGTTTTCAAATGATTAAAGTCCCTTTCTGGGTAAGCTTGTTCAGCGACATTTTTGACCATAAACGATGTACATGCTCCCGTGTCTAGGATTGCAGCATAATTGCCATTGAGTAATTGTAGGGGTATACTTCCAGTTCCTGGGACGAAATTTCGTATCACGTTAATTAAGTTTTCTGGTTGTGGGACAGTTGTCTCAACCGTTTGTTTAGGAGTGGTATTTTGTTCTTCATTTATTCTTTCTCTTGATTGATAGTTTTGTTTTTGGGGACAATCTCTAGCCATATGATCCGTAGAATTACATACAAAACATTTAGGCCTAGCTGATGGAAGATACGATTCAAGGGGTAAGGTTACTTCTTGTGGTCTACTTCTTTTATTTGGGCAGTTATAAACAAAATGTCCGTATTCCTTGCAATAGTTGCAAAATTTGTTTGTTAAGGGGTTTCGGGGTTCGTTTGTTCCTTGATTTCTAGGGTGTAAAACTCCCATCACTGGTTGAAGTTGCTTCACTACCTCTAGAAGTTCATCAACAGTGGTACATGTTTTCAGATTTAATAGGGCTTCATATTCGGGCATTAATCCAAAAATTATATGATCTAGTCGATCTTGCTCAGAGGGAATAGAGGGTAATTGATCATATATGTTAATCATATCTTGAACATAATCTTCAGGGCTCTCATTGGGTCTTTGCCTTCTTGTTTGGATTTTTCTTTTGATTATTTTGGAATAACTATCTCCCAAATATTTTTCTTTAAACTTTTTCTCAAAATCATCCCAGGTATGAAAATGATTAATATTTTTCCAATACCATTTCTTTGCTTGTCCTTCGAATGCTAGGGGTATATGGGTCAATAATTCTTGAAGGGTTACGCCTGTTATCATCCCATACTCGTAAGCGCTATATAGGAATTCTATAGGGTTTGATTCTCCATTAAATCTTGCCGTAAATTGAGGAATTGGTAAAGTTCTATTTCTCTGGGTTGAATATTGTAATTTTTCTCCTCTAGGAATTAAGGTAATATCAGGAATATTTGATATCTCTTGTTCTTTCTCATATACGGGAAATATAGGACTTTTCAACTTGTCTTGGAAGGTATTCTGACTTAGTATAGGGTCGTTTCTTGGAAAAAGTTCCTCTCTCTCTGGTCTCAAGGTAACGTTAGTAGGGGGATTAAAAAATTCTTTTACTCGTGTCGCATGGGGGTCTTCCGAACGTTTTTCTTCGTAAATATTGGAGTGGATGTATACTTTCTTTCCTGTTTCTTTTTGGTTATAAGGGGTAGATGTAAATATGGGGTCTAACCTCTCTTCCTCTTTTCTAGTCCTTTCGATTCTTCTAAGGATTTCTTCCCTATCAATAATATTTTCTTCGGGTGATTTTGGTATATCATTTATATGGGTACGTTTCGTATTAATTTGATGGGTATCAGATTCCGAACTCGAACTTGAGTTAGATCTCAAAGATTGGGGAGGGGAACCTCTATGGGTTTCTAATGAATCTCTATAACTCTTATTGAGTGTCTCTATCGTTTCTTTAAACATTTGTTGTGATTCAGCATTTTGCTGTAATAGTTTTAATATCATTTCATCTTTAAGATTAGGGGAAACTAAATTTTTTCTTTGGATCCAACTGACCAAGACATAAAACAATTTTATCAAGGGTAGAATTACTTTGTCATACGACAATATGATTATCAAAATAATCAAAACGTATATAATTAATAAAAACTGTCTTTGTACACAAAGACGCGAAAAAGTAAGAGATAATTGTAGAAAATTAATTGTTTGAAGTAACAGATATTCAAATTTTCATTTTTGAAGACGTGATTATAAAACATCAATTATTTGAAAAAATTTCTTATCTTAGTTTTTTTCACCAAAATTCCTTAAGTTAAATATTTTATCCTTAAACATGTGCATTGTAAAAGTAGAAAACGTATGCATTTTATTTATTTTTAAAATTTAGAGTTAGTTTGAGTATTCGGGCCTATAAGGAGAATAAAATGGGTAGATAATTGTTCATAGCAGACAAAATAAAATAAGCATGAAAACTTAACAAAACGTGTTCGTTAATTTTAAAGTTTTCGAGTTTTCAAAAATTGACGTGCTGTATCTCTCTCAAAAGATCACGATCAAGCTACATATCCTTTTGACTCTAATAACTACATCACAGTCAAAGGGCGAATGTAATTTTCAGTTCGCAATATTTTCAATTTTGAAATATAAAAATAAATTCTTCTAGCTCTATTTTTCAGATATCCGAGTATTGGAACTTCCTCGAAGCAAATGTTTCTAGAAAATAAACAGTAGTATCAAGGTAGTTTCTCTGAATTTTTTGTGAAAAAAACTAAGATAAGAAATTTTTTAAAATAATTGATGTTTTATAATCACGTCTTCAAAAATGAAAATTTGAATATCTGTTACTTCAAACAATTAAATTTCTACACTTATCTCTTACTTTTTCGCGTCTTTGTGTACAAAGACATTTTTTATTAATATCTGTCACTTCAGTCTTAATATGAATTAAAACTGTTTAGAAACTACTATTTTAAAACTTATTCTGAAAAGCAGGCGCTCGATTTAAGTC
The DNA here is from genome assembly GCA_019434445.1 of Phalangium opilio. NCBI lineage: Eukaryota > Metazoa > Arthropoda > Arachnida > Opiliones > Phalangiidae > Phalangium > Phalangium opilio. Next base: position 332,509 of record JAEQBA010004607.1, on the reverse strand, counting down.
TTGTGGTGTTGCGCGTTTATTAGTTACCGCGTTTGAACTTGATTGCTTCAACGCCCAGTCCAACTCAAATTGCCTTCCCGTCGTTTTCACGTGCAAAGCGCAGTGGATGCAATAATACAAATAGATTCCGAAGACTTAGGCTAAAAAATTATTACGTAGACCTGTGTATAACAAGTTGGGAAAACCAAAATGTTACCTCTCCGTGTCAAGAAGATTATATAAACTTAAGTATCCAATGAAAACGTTATTATGTTTCTGAGTTGGGGTTTCCCATTTTTGTTGTTGTTTTGAAAAATATGTCGCAATGCAGGGGGCTTGATAGATATAGGAGGCAATGAATGAAATATATCACAATGCACGGGCCTTGATAGATATAGGAGGCAATGAATGAAATGTATCACAATGCACGGGCCTTGATAGATATAGGAGGCAATGAAGGAAATATATCGCATGCACGGGCCTTAGTAGATATAGGAGGCAATGATAATCTCTCTCTTTGCACGAGAGGTTTATCTTTAATATTTATATAAATATAATTATTTTTAATTATTTTAATCTTCAATAATTAACATTAATAATAGTTAAATCGTTTAAAATAAAGTTATACCTATTATCTTCTCAAACTTTGCTAATATTGACGTTTAAAGTGAAGGGTACCCCTCTTGCCCGCATTTTTCAAATTTGGGGTATATATACGATTCGTTTCCATTATAATAGTAAGGAAAAAGCGCAATTGCGAAAACCTTTGGTGGCGATCCCACCTTAGGGAGGCTAGACGTTTCTCGTAACCCTAGCTGATCGCTGCGTATATCCTAAAACCAAACGATGATAATGGAGTAGAAGCCAATGATACAGATTGGTGTCTATGTGGAATAGACGGAAGACCAGTGGATGGTGGTGTTAGAAGCCAGCGTAAGTGCAGACTGGTTTCAAAGTGGGATTGACAAAGAACAGATGATGGTGGTGGTTAGAAGCCAGTAAGAACAGACTGGTGTCCGTGTGGGATGGACAAAGACCAGAAGATGGTGGTGTGAGAACTCAATTAGAGGAGCCATTTCCGTGACTGTGAAAGCAGTTCGGAAATGGCGAACACGTTTGCTCCGATACGCAAACTGCGAACGCGGTCACGTGGGTGTAACAACGGACAGACAGACAGACACACACAGACACGGCCGTTACAGAACCTCTCCTGGACTACGTCACACGGAGAGGTAAAAACAATCTATACACCTGTGCACAAACATATTCCATAGACCTGTGCTGGGTGACCACATTTCCTAAATTTTATAATTTTTCCTATTTTCGGATGTCTTCCTATTAGTTCCTATAATTTCGATAATTTTCCTATTTTTTGAAATTGTAGATATTTTGCGCGCTCTCACTTTTGGTTTTGTTATATATCACTCAAAACAGAAATTTTACAGAAAGCAATGCCGATTTCGGATTTCCACTAGCTACTAGCAATCAGCCACCGTGGATTTACAATACAGGCTAACGCTTCTGTGATTCAGATATTCCGATCGTGTTTTAAGTTTAAGTTTATCTATATAAACATGAGTGAATCATATACTAGCTCCCTATAAGTTACTCAGTCACACTGGCCTAATGTATCCAGCATTTTCTTCCGAATAGTAGTCGAGAGGAGGGAAAGCGGCTGAAAGTGATAGTAGACGGCGCCCTCCCATAGGGCTTTGAAATTAATATATCGAGAACTTGAAAGTGACGATAGTTCCAAATGGTATTAACGGTTTAGGAGGTTTGACTTCTTTGCGTCACATTCATTCTTTTGCTTATTGAAAAATAATTTTGGTTTCACAAGTAACAGGCTTCGTTAAAAATGGGTTGGGCCTTTCTTTAAGTTTTTCTATTAGTTCTTTAGACGCATTATTAAAAAGTTTAGTAAGGTTTTCGAGATGACTATTAAGTTGTTGTTTAGCTCTTATTTTTTGATAAAGTTTGGTTCTCTCACCATAAATAGTTCCATACCCCTATGCTCGAAAATATGCTCAAGAATATCTCGTACACCAGTGCACAAAAATACTGCATATCCATTTGCACAAAAATATCCCGAATCCATTTGCAGAAAATTTTTCTTTAGACCTGTGCACAAACAGATGCAGAGGCCTTTGCAAAAACAGATTCCTTAGGCCTCTGCACAAACCGATTCAGTAGGCCTGTGCACAAAAATATTCTGTAGACCTAAGCACAAAAATATTCCGAAGACATGTGCACAAAAATATTCCGTAGACCTGTGCACAAACAGATACCGTAGACATGTGCACAAACAGATTCCGGAGACTTGTACACAAACGGAAGTCACAGGGTGGTGCACAAACAGATGTCATAGACTTAAGCAAAAAATACATCATAGACTTGCGCAAAAAGAGATGTCATGGATATGTGCACATCAGATTCCATGGATTAGTGCAAAAACAGAAGTCTTAGACTTGTTTACAAACAGAAGTGATAGACCTGTTTACATAAAGATTCCATAGACCGGTTTACATGAAGATTCCATAGACCTATTTACATAAAGATTCCATAGACCTGTTTACAAAAAGATTCCATACCCATTTGCACAAAACGATTCCATAGACCTGTGCACAAAAATATTCCATAGAGCTGTGCCCAAAGAGATTCCATAAAACTGTCCACAAAAAGTTTCCCTAGACCTGTGCTCAAAAAATATGCCGTATGCCTGTGCACAAACAGATGCTGTAGACCTGTAAAGAAACAGATTCCGTTAACCTGTGCACAAACAGATGCCGTAGGCCTGTGTACAAACAGATTCCGGAGATCTGTGCACAGATTCCGTAGCCATGTGCACAAGCAAATTCCGTAGACTTTTACACAAGTGGAAGTCACAGGCTTGTGCACAACAGATGTCACTGGCTTGTGCACAACAGATGTCATAGTCATGTTCAAACCAGATTCCATAGTTTTATGCACAAACAAGTCATAGACCTGTGCACAAAAAACATTCTATAGACTTGTGCACAAAAAACATTCTATAGACTTGTGCACATCAAGTTTCCATAGACCTGTGCACAAAAGCTCTCATGGAACTGTGCACAAAACATTATATAGGCTTGTGCATAAAAAAGATTCCTTAGACCTGTGTACAATAAAGATTTCATACCCATAGCACAAAACTATTCCATAACCATTTGCACAGAAATATTCCCTAGACCTTCGCACAAAAATATTTCATAAAACTGTGAAAAAAAAGATTCCATTGACCTATGCACAAAATTCTATTGGCTTTTGTATAAACATGTGACATAGACCTGTGTACGAAAATATTCCTTGGACCTGTGCACAAAAACATGCCTTGGACCTGTTGAGAAACATTCCATACCCCTATATGCTCAAATATATTCCACACCCATTTGCACAAAAATTTCCGTAGACCCGTGCACAAACAGATGCCGTAGACTAGCGCATAAACAGATTCCATAGATTTGCGCACAAATATATTACGTAGACTCGTGCATAAATAGATTCCACAGACTTGTACACAAATATATTACGTAGACTCGTGCATAAATAGATTCCACAGACTTGTACACAAATATATTACGTAGACTCGTGCATAAATAGATTCCACAGACTTGTACACAAACAGAAGTCACACGGTTTTGCACAATCCGATGTTATAGACTTGTGCACAAACAGATGTCATATGCTTGTGTAAAAACTGATTTCATAGACTTGCTCAAAAAGAGATGTCATCGACATTTGCACAAGAGATTCCGTAGACTTGTGCACATAAAGATTCTTCAGACATATGCACAAACATATTATGTAGACCTGTACACACACAAATACCATAGACTTGTGCAAAAATAGATGCCAAATATTTTTGCAAAAACACATCCCTTAGACTTTTGCACAAACTGATGCCATAGACTTGTGCAGAATCATATGTCCTAGACCGGTGTAAAAAACATTCTATAGATTTGTGCACAAACATGAGTCATATACCTGTACACAAAAAATATTTCACGGACTTCTGCACAAAAACATTATATAAAAACGTCTTGGTTCGGACCAAGGCCGAAAAAACAAACGATATGTGTGAGGTTTATCAATTGACTGAAGGTTCAGATATTGAAATTTTTTCTAGTTATTTTTATACACTCAATCCTTAATCAATATTTAATTCAATCAACTGATTTTACTGTTAATCAACCTAGTCCCTTTAAATTAATTGAAAAAATTACATATCTACGCTTTTTCAAGAACAATTACATTTTCCGAAAACATTCTATCGTGAAATTAATTTATCATGTTGAGGATACAGTATTGAATATTTGAAATGTTCTACTGGATGTCTAAAACAAGCAAGCGAACTTTGGCATAACTCGAATGCAAAATGTAAATATTTGATCGTGGATGCCAAACAAGGGTGTTGCGCGAATTTATACATTTAATTTCGTATATCGAAATGCAACATTTCTATTGTCGCCTCTTTGATGGTAAAGTTGCACTGGAACTTCCTTTTCCGTACTTAAGAATTTCTTGGTCATAACTCAGTCTATGGTAATATTGGCTGAGTGTGTTGCGACGGCTCAGATGACTCATACACTGAAACCACTGGTGATTATAAAATGCCATATATTGGGAAAATAGAGGAAGGGAGGGGGTGTCGGAGTTAAATGTGACCTTCTTGGCATAACTAGTAATGAATGATTTGTTTAACCATATTATTTCCGCGGGAAATGAATATAACAAGTCTGAGAAGTATTCCTGTTTATGTGATCTTTACCCTTTACCACACAGGATAAACTTTGTTGCTTTGTCTTAAGTAGACGATAACGCTATCGAATTATTGAAACAACGCATCGGGAAAACTAAAGATATCAAAAAGGCTCATCTGAGACAACTGCTAAGAATTCCGCTAATTAAGAAATCCAACGACATCGTTGCACTGAGAAAATTATACGATAATTGCGAAATTCAGATCAGGAGTCTCAATTCACTAGGAATTAATCCAGAAACTTACGAAATCGTGTTTTGTGACCTACTTCTACAAAATCTGCCGGAAGAAATCACACTGCAGTTCGCCAGAACAGTCGATGACCAATCGGATACAACGGCAGAAGAACTGTTAACGTTCCTTAGAAGAGAGGTGGAAAGCCGCGAAAAGATGCACGAAATGGCTGAATCTAAACCACCATCGAACAAATTAAAGGAAAAATATCACGTTTTCCTCAAGATAGAAATCTAAGAAGCCATCCCACTACTTTAAATCTACTCGCTAACGTCAAGGCTGATTCTAACGAAGTCAAACATTGTTTGTTTTGTGATCAAGCTGACCACAAATACTACGAATGTAAGAACCTCACCTATGTGGAACGAAAAGAAGCATTGAAAAAGGTTGGAAGATGTTTCATTTGCGTTAGAATAGGACACTTGGCCAAAGGTTGCGGATACCGTAACCGTATAAGATGCCCAACTTGCGGTAAACATCATGACCAAGTCGTTTGTCCTACCAAATACCCAGAACCAATGGGTGAAGATAACTCTAAAAACAAGGAGGAAAAGAGTACCGGAAATAACGCCACAACCATGATGTCTACTATCGATAAACTTGACAAAAATGTTTATTTACAAACAGCATGCGTCAACGTCATAGCTCAAGAAAACACATCAGTAGCTCGTTGTCTATTGGACAATGGCGCGCAAAGAACGTTCGTTTCTGAGAAACTATCCGAAGCTCTCAAGCTACCAATAATTGGGACCACCGTCGTGGAAATAGACTGTTTTGCAGGACAGAAACCTAAAATAGAAAAAAGAAACGTAGTTCTACTGACGTTAAAGAACACCGACGGAAGTGAAGAAATCACTTGCGAAGTTTTGGAAACTCCGAACATAAGCAGCTCATTATTAGAAGTTCCCAACGAAGACATTATTCAGAAAATGCAAGCCAAGGGACTAAGAATGGCTGACAACCCATTAGAATACCCCGAGGTCTCGAATAGTACAGGCATTTTAGTCCAAAAATAGAGGGAACCCTGAACAAATTGAAACAAAGCTGAAAATTTCAGATCTTATAGATTTTTGGGCGCTCTTTAACGTGGTGTGGTCTCCCACACTCTCCCATTGGAGGACTTTTCGCCATATTGGAAAATGGCGGACAAAATCGAGAAAACGTTTAATAACACCGGTTCTACTTAACCGATTAACACGTAATAAAGCTTCTGTTGTAGATCTCCTTCAAACACATAATTCACCTCCTAAGATAGTTTGTCCTACAACTAACCGGAAGTTCACAATCTGACTCTGAAGATTAGCCTCATATAAAAATGGGAATTTAAAGCATTTTATGGTTTCTGTATTCAGAATACATTTCCCAAATCGAGAAAAAATTTAATAACTCTGGTTCTACTAACCCGATTAACAAGTTATTAGGCTTCAATTGTAGATTATTTTCAAACACATAATTCATCCTAAAGATATGTTGTCCTACCACTAACCGGAAGTTCACAATCCAGCCCGGAAGGTAAGGCAAATCTAATTTTTGAGTATTTCGAAACGGTTTCGAGCGAAATAAATGCAAAGAGGGTTTTAAACCTAAAATATATTATTCCCATTATATTTTTACCACTTTAAGTGACGTTGACGTCACGGAGAGGTATTATACTGGTCGTGTGTGTGTGGGTGGAGGATGTCTGTCTGTCTGTGCGTCGGTCACCGCGTCCGCACTTGACAAATCGGAGCAAACGTGTTCGCAGTAATTTTTGGCTTCTACTCTCAAAATTAGGATCAAAAAGTGCGTGGCGATCGGCTAGGGTTACGAGAAACGTCTAGCCTCCCAATTGCAGGGCTTCAACCAAAGGTTCATGCAATTGCGGATTTCTTATCATTTATCGTGAATCAATCGCCTTATATACCCTAAATTTCCAAAAATTGTTAAAGAGGCATACGCTAGAATTCAAACGTCAACAATTGCTATGTTTAAAATTATTTTAGGAATTAAGTTTCTTAAAACGACTTCAGTAGAATTACGTTAAACTACTGACGACTAAAGTAATTAACATCAATTATATTTTCTTAATTATTTAAGAATAACCTCTTAATTGCGTCTCGTATCGGAGAGGTTTATTTTGGTTTACCAACTTGTATATTAGCATATTTATCAATATTGGTTAAGCTTAAAATTAATCATAGTCCTCTACTTGGGGTTGAGCCTCAAAATCTCTATGTTCATTTGAACAAGATACTCCCTTGCATTGTCTACAAATTGAAGAACAGACTGGACCAGTTTTACGGCATTCACATTTCAAGTTCCTTGCATTTACGAGGGATCATCTGCAGAAGCTCAGCTGGAGCAGGTTGTAGAGTGGTAACGATTGGTTTGAGTTCAGATCCTACCTGTCTCCAACCCCATTCTCAAGCATTTAGGCTGCTTCCAAGCCACGTTTGAACTTGGTGATAAACTCTATTTGAATGCTGCTTTGCTGCCGCACTTGTTGGTGGAAGAGAAGCTAATTCAAAAGCTCAATTCCATAATCTTCATTTAAAGTATACACTTGGTTATGTCAACTTTGTTTCACACGCTTTAACTCAACTTTAGCCGTATTGACAAGTGTGGGCGAACAATGGTATATATTAAACCATTAAGTTTAATGATGGTACAAAGTCTGTTTTACCCTCTCCCGTACTATACATTATAGCTCTTGTTAGAATAGAAACAAAATTTGTCAGTAATAGGGACTTGGCAATTCGGGCTTAACTCCGCCCCCAGCGCCATTATGGTATGTTTTTTAACAGAATGAAAGCTATTTAAGCCACTCCTCCTGGTATGTTTTTAGCACTAGTGGAAGGTAGCCTGACGTTGCATGACGTAGTACTGTCAAGTCCCTATAGGAACTATATGTTTAATTTTGGAAACGTATTCTGAAAATAGAAACCATAAATGCTTTAAATCCCCATTTTTATATGAGGCTAAACTTCAGGGTCAGATTGTGAACTTCCGGTTAGTTGTAGGGCAAAATATCTTAAGAGATGAATTATGTGTTTGAAGGTGATCTACAATTGAAGCCTAATAACGTGTTAATCGGTTAAGTAGAACCGGAGTTTTTAAAACTGTTTCTCGATTTTGTCCGCCATTTTCCAATATGGCGGCTATTTCTCCAATGGGAGAGTGTGGGAGACCACACCACGTTAAAGAGCGTCCAAAAATCTATAAGATCTGAAATTTTCAGCTTTGTTTCAATTTGTTCAGGGTTAAAACCTATTTTTCCTGTACTATACTGGCTAGTGACTTCTATTGGAAAATTGTCAAAGGGCCAGTGGTACGTTTAACAGAAACTCTGTGCCGTAGATACCATATTCGGATGGACGATCAACGGACCGTTACCCGCTACGAACTTCAATGTCAACGTCTCAACGGTAAAGGTTATGAAGGTCATGGTTCAAAAATTAGCAGAATCCGACATGATCACGAAGACATTGAAGACCTTTTGGGATTTGGAATCGATGGGTATTGTTGACGACCCAAAACAAGAAAGTCCAGCAGAACAAGAAGCGATGGAATTATTTGAATCCACTCTGAAGACCAAAGACGGTAGATATGAAGTCCAACTTCCTTGGAAACAGAATCATAGTTACTTACCAGATAATTACATGGGAGCCAAAAAACGACTTTTCAACTTGATGAGACAATTCGAGGAAAATCCATCCTTATTAGAACGATATCAAGCTGTCATAGACAATTATCTCGAGCTCCAAATTATCGAGAAAGTTGAAGACAACAACTTTGGGACACCAGGAGAAACCGTTTACCTACCCCACAGAGGTCTAGAACGATTGAAAAGAGTATCGACCAAACTAAGAGTCGTCTTCGATGGATCTGCCCACGAGAAGAACGCTCCATCTTTAAACGAATGCCTCCACGCTGGTAAAAGCCTCAATCCCGAAATATTAGGAATTTTGGTAAACTACAGGAAGTACTTAATAGCCTTCATGGCAGACATCGAAAAAGCCTTCCTACAAATAAGCTTGTCACCAAAAGACAGAGATGTTACAAGATTCTTATGGTTCGAGGGAAACTCGAATACTAAAGAAGAAATCAAGATTATCGTCTATCGAATGACTGGTGTCTTATTTGGAGTGACTTCAAGTCCCTTCCTACTAGCCGCCACGATAAAAGCTCATCTCAAGACCTGCGAAAAGGAGTACCCTGAAGCGTGCAAGCTACTAAATGAATCACTATACGTTGATGACTTATTAAGAGGAGCAAACGACGTCGATAAAGCGTTTTCACTTTCAACAGATGCAGAAAGAGTTTTACGAGAAGCCAAAATGCCACTCTGCAAATGGCAAACTAATTCTGAAGATCTCCGCCAACGTTGGACAGAAGTATTCCCTGACAAAATCCTTGATAAAGTCAACATGGGCTCCCAAATAGCTCCAGGACCGTTGAAAGTCCTAGGAATTACCTGGCTACCGGATACAGACGAATTCAAGTTCGAAGTAGATTCCCTTCTGGAATTCTTATTGACAAGAACCAGCACGAAACGCTATATACTACAGGCTTCTTCGCGTATATTCGAACCGATTGGGTTTTTGTTCCCCTTCACCATAAGAGTGAAGTGTTTATACCAACAACTCTGGTTGAAAGGAACAAAATGGGATGAAGAAGTAACACCAGATATCCTAATGAAGTGGAATGAATGGTGTTCGGAATTAAAGGAGCTTAGCCAACTGTCAATCCCGAGATGCTACAACACTAGTCGAAAAACAGGTCCAGTCTCCACGCAGCTGCACTGCTTTTGCGACGCCAGTGAACAAGCATATGGAGTAGCAGTATACGTAAGAATCGAATCTGAAGAATCCATCGACGTCAGTTTAGTCGCATCCAAGACCAGAGTTACACCCATGAAGTCCTTGACCATCCCTCGTTTGCAACTACTAGGAGCTCTGGTAGGAGCCAGACTTACTAAGAAACTTGCCCAGTACTTCGCGGATGAAGAGCCATCTTACCACTTCTGGACAGACTCAATGGCAACTTACCACTGGATTAAAGGTCCAGCCACTGACTGGAAACCATTCATAGCAAATCGACTTGGAGAAATACACACATTAAGCGATCCCCAAGCATGGTCCTTCATTTGTGGTAAAGAAAACCCTGCCGACCTTCTTACAAGAGGTATCAGAATGTCACAACTGATTAACAACGAAAAATGGTGGACAGGTCCGGCATTCCTCAAAAAACCGGAAAGAGATTGGCCTAAAAACTCTAAGCCAACAACTAGGAAACAAGCGCTAAGCGAAGTAGAAGAGGAGCTTAGACCACACCGTGCTTTACAGAATACTCTTCACGTACGAACCCAAAAGAAACCGATAATGGATCTAACTAAATACAGTTCTCTTATGTATCCTGTACGAGTAACAGCATGGGTCATGAGATGGATAAGTAACGGACGATGCAACAGTATTAAAGTTCATGGACCATTAACAGCTGAAGAGATCAAGAAAGCGGAAATATATTGGGTCAGAGCTGCTCAAAACTCTATTTATAGCGAGAAAATAGCAGCCATAGAATCAAACTCACCACTAGAAGAAGATTCCAAAATCAAAAATTTATCTCCATTTATTGATCAAGATAACTTACTGCGAGTCGGTGGAAGACTAAAAGAATCGGAATTTAGTTACTCTAAGCAGCATCCAATTATACTACCGGAAAGTCACCATTTCAGCAAACTACAAGTTTATCATTGTCACGAAAAGGTATTTCACCTCGGTGTCGCTTCTACTTTAACGAAAATACGAGAGAAATATTGGATTTCAAAAGGAAGACAACTAGTAAAATCTTTAATATCAAAAGGTTTGATCTGTCGAAAACTCAAGACAATGCCAGCCAATCAAGTAATGGCTCCATTACCACGAGAAAGAATCGTGGAAGCAGCGAGCTTCCAGGTGACTGGTGTAGATTTTATGGGTCCCTTGATCGTCAAAGGCGAAACCGGCAACTCAGACAACAAGAAAGTATACGTTGCACTGTTCACCTGTGCCGTAACACGCGCCAACCACCTCGAACTGGTCACAGATCTAAGCGCCGCTAAGTTCATCCTTAGTCTGAAGAGATTTATAGCAAGAAGAGGTCTTTGCAGCATCATCTTCTCAGATAACGCGAAGACATTTAAGAAAACTTCCACCGAATTAGAGAATTTATGGAAGAAGATTTGGACTGAAGAACTGAAGGACTATTTCAGTACACACCAAATCACTTGGAAATTTAACATCGAGCGAGCTCCTTGGAGAGGAGGTTTTTTCGAGAGACAAGTGGGAACAGTCAAAAGTTGTCTCAAAAAATCGTTAGGAACAGCCCAACTTAACTACGAAGAGGTGGCCTTACTAGAGACAGTAATCATCGAAATTGAGGCTGCCATAAATTCACGCCCAATCACTTACATTACAAGTGATGCGGGAGAGCCTCACACAAGTAATCTCCATTGACACCGTCACATTTCCTTATTGGAAATCGAATTAATTCATTGCCTCCTAATACATTGGCGGGAGCGAAAGCGTCCTGTAAACGAACTGAATTAAACAAACGGTGGATGTATCGAGAAACCCTGCTAAACCGTTTCTGGCAACGATGGCGCAGCGAATATCTTCTAGAACTTCGCTCTGCTCACCAGAAACCAGTTGATGGAAAACCGCCGTCAGAACTGAAACCTGGAGATGTCGTCCTGGTCAGCGAAAACCGACAACCACGTCATCTTTGGACCATGGGACGAATAAAGGAAGTGTACCAGGGACGAGATGGACTTATCAGATCCTGCTTAGTCAAGACTCCAAAAACTGATTTAAAACGCCCTGTACAACTTTTACACCCTTTAGAATTGGATTTGAATTAGATACTTCGATTTATTTGTATAATGTTAGATTAATTCATTTTTTGTTTTCATTAACCCACATTAGGCGGGAGTATGTTATAAATTGAAGTAGTATATTTATTTTATGCATGCACCCTTTGTAATTTCGATTTAATGAACGACCCCTCGAACGAGCGAGAAGAGAATTTAAAGAAAAGATACTTCTTTAACAAATAAGCCATGGATGGACAAACCCATGAGTAAGACCACCTAGTAAATTTCTACCTCTATACTGAGGCTAATCCCCTAGCACTAACAGTTCAAAAATCTCTCTTCTCGCTTCTCCCCTCCCTTTTTAAAAAATCAGAACCTTACCAGAACTCCAACGAGTAACATGTAACAATTTTATCATTTTAACTTTTATTAAACTTTTACTATCTAAAACACGAGTATCTTTGATTTACTAGCGGTAATTATATCGAACAGATTTCCTAAACAGTCGTGATAATTTAGAATATTTAAACCGAAATTAAATCGAACCCTTACGGATTAAAACTTAAAAATAGAACATTCGAATTAACTTTATCACTTCTATTGGAAAAATAACAGGGATCATTAGACCCATAATATTCTACGAAGCGCTTGTCTGGTGGACGAGGGTCCGGCTCAAGACGGTGCAGGCTGACCTGCATTGGGATCACGGGGGCCATGAGATCGACCCCGACCGCTTCCCTGGAGATACTCCTCGACACGCTTCCTCTTCATCTCTTCGTTGTGGAGGAGGCTGTAATGGAGGGCCTACAAGCACTACAATAATGGCTGCTGAGAAAGATCTTGTTACAACATCTCATCGAGAATGTCGTCTATAATGGCACGTTTTGCAGGAGCAAATCTATAAGGTGCTTTTGAAATGGGGAGACTATCTCCAACATCGATATAATTTTCGATAATGTTAGTACGGCCCGGTTTGGTTGTAAATATATTTTGATATCTATGGACTAGGGATTCCAAGGATTGGCGTTGTTGGTCGCCTAAAGGAGTGTTTAATAAGGCTTTATTTATGCCGTCGGTATCTATGTCTTCCGAAGCTAAGGTATACACGTGGGGTTGACCCTCACAAGTAAGTAAAGGCAACTTAAAAGATCGACTATCGGGATAAACAGTAGTTATTTTTCCCGAAGTCCACTACAAGGCCAACATGGCCAATAAAATCTCTCCCTAAAATGCAGGGATGTACTAAATTAGATACATAAACGGCTTCAAACTCCACCTGTTTTCGGGGCAAACAAATAGGAACAGTAACGAACCCCGAAGTGGCTAATAAGGTATTATCGCTCTGACGCAACGGCAAATTTTGATTTTTGGTAATATAACCTTGGCTTTCTAAAATTGGTTTTAACTGACTATGTATTAAAGTATTGGTGGACCCATTATCAAGTAGGGCTAGACACGGGGTGGATCCTAAATAAATATTGAGAAAATCTTGGTTTCCCACTTTAAGAAGTTGCGCTGGTTTAACAGAAAATGGCCCCGTACTATCTACATTTTGATCTATTGGGAATTGCTCGCGGGCGGTGCCGCGGGTGCACTGGACCCGCCCGCTCCGTCGTTTCCCTTCAGCGGCTGATTTTTGTAAGGACAAAAGGGTCTAGTATGCCCTACCCTATTGCAGTGATGAAAAGTAAAGTCTGGATTATAGTAAGACCTGCGTTCAGAATTAGGGTTATGTGGAGGATTCTTGGGTGCGCCTACATTTGTCTGGGGTGGCGGAAAACTACGCGCTTGGGTATTTTCATTAGTTGACCCACGATTACTATTGTTTGTCGGGCCTCTATAGCTGCCGTTTCCGGTAGACCCTTTAAAATTTTGCCTATCCCTAACTTGGGTAGCATTACTGTTAGGGGAAATTTTGGTTTCAGAAAGATTTTTCTTATTTTCTGATCGCTCTATTGCAGCAGCGTCATCCAATAAATCCCTAACATTACTAAAATTTTGGTGGTTAAATAGGGGTGGATATCTTCCCTAATGTTACGTAATGTTATGCGGACTTCTTCTTCATCCGACGTTGGACTGTGAAGTTGCCTAATTATTTTCTGTAAGGCATCCGCATATTCGTAAACACGATCATGAATCCGATCCCTAATGACATCATTCACTTCTCGCTTTCAGCGAAAATCAAATGAAGCTTCAAACTCAGTATAAGACCTAAATGGTTGGTTATCATAAAACCAATCCAATGCCGGACCATCGAATAAAGACGGCATCCACTGATCTAAAAATATGTCATCGGTTACTTTATTTGTCAAACGCATTTGCTTTATTTTCCGAAGAAAATCCTTCGGCCCAGGGTCGGTGGGTCTCCCATGATAACAGGGCGTAGGCAGGGGGTTTTAATATAAAAACGGTACTCCCGAAAGTAATCGGTGAGAGGAACTAGCCGCATTAATCCCACTAGTATTTGTATTTTGACTAACTATGCTAGCCTGAGAAGGAGGGCTCAAAGAGCCGAAGGGGTTGTTTGAGGAAACGAGGGCCGGTGCATTACTATTCGGTATAATGGGGTTTGCTCCCGTTGTACTATGGTTACCTGGTACAGGTAGACTAGGAACGGTAGAGTTATTTACGACAGGCGCAACGGGTGCCAAATGGGAATTTTGAATAGGCATGGCATTTGGAACCGAAAAAGCTACGTTATTATTTACGTTGGATGTTTGGTTATTTGGCGATAAATTAGCTTGCATTTGATTTAAGGCAATTTGCATCTGCTGTTGTTGACTAGTTACCTGAGTCAACTGATCTATTAAATTTTGTAACAGCGTAGCAGGAATAGTTACACTTCCACTACCATTAGCCGCCGCATTAACTACAGATAAAGCAGGATTCAAAGGAGTGGCAGAAGCCCCGCCTGGCGGCATAACTGGAGTACCAACATTAACCGGAACACCAGAGTTACACTGAGGATTACTTATACCAGCAGTACTATTTGTGTTAGCATTTAAATTAATTAACGGGTCATTATTGCCCATTGATGGAGTTGGCGAAACGCTTCTAGAGCCTGGTGGGGTACGAAACAAAGCCATTGCTTCAGAATTAATTCGATCGATTCGCTCAGTTCGATTAATATATCGAGAAGCACGAGAACTACGACAAATAACGACATCTATGTCATCAAAACGACTATATATGTTCATTAAAACTAGTCTTAAGTAAAAAAAATAAATAAATATTATCATGCAATAGATTAATTAATATCCCGGCTGGGCCCCCAATTTTTTGCTAATTTTAATAAGTTTACTTTATTTTAAATAATAATATTACTTTAGCTTTATATTTAAGCTTAGTTTAACGGGCGCTACGTTTAATATTAAACAAGGTGGTCCGGGTAGCTCGCGTCAATTGCACTATTGGGTTGAGCGAGATAAAAACTGAAACAAGTAACGTCAGTTGTCTAGGGGTTTTCATGCATTAGATGTATAAGCTTAGGTTAAGACAAGGGAGCTTAAATTGTGTTGCCAATTAACCAATATATTTAATTACCAGAGTCAATATTATTAAATGATTTGAACCAACAAAATTATACGACAATAATAAAAGAACAGGCACACTAGGCCGTTTAAAATAATAGACACACTAGGTTTAAACAAAATAACAGGCACATTAGGCCGTTTAAAATAATAGGCACATTAGGCCGTTTAAAATTATAGGCGCATTTGGCCGTTTAAAATAATAGGCGCATTAGAACTTTAAGGTTTGAGAGCGCGTTCATTTCGAGCCGCGTTAGCAAGTTCCAGTAGTTAAAGTTTTCACATTACCGTGAGTCGGTCTTGAAGAGAGCGGGGTGCCAGAGTTTAGGAACTCTGGGAGGTTAGCGGTTTCTCCAACTTCAGTGGTGGCTCCAAGTCTGATCAGTCGGTCAGGAATCAAAAACGTCTCCCTCTTAGGTCCTTGTCCTTTGGTTTTATGCCTGACCTCTTGTGGATACCAAAGGTAGGCCCAATAGAATTCAAGGGTCATGGTTCTAGCATGATCACGAGGGTCATGCTATCGCTGGTTACCTGAGCCAAAGCCATCCATGATTGGATGTATAAAAGTTTCCCATGCACCCCGTTGGATCCGCACATCCTTCATGGTAACGTCACCACCGCGCACCTTTGGGCATAATTATATTTTGTTGCCCACGATTTCCATCGCGCACAAGCTTTGAACTTTTATGGCCGAGTCGCCATCGCGCACACCTGGGTTTATTTAGCGGGTTGCTTCTACTTTTGAAAAAGTGAAGCAAAGGTTCAATAAGAAAGGTTTTCTTAAAAGATACCTACTATGGTTATACATAGTTCACGGTCAAGGTTCAATAAAAATGTCACAATTATACATTAAGTGATTTAAGACTCTGGTATTGGTATTGGTATATAACTAAAATTAGCATTGGCTTGACAACACAGTTACCCTTATTGCAATCCCTCGTGCCCATAAATGCCCCTCTAAGGTACGAGTTCAGTCTCATAAAAAGAACACTCGTCGCCGCCTAAAGGGCTTAGACGCGACCCCCGGCCAGCAGGTCGCCGCACCTTTACCCATCAAGGTTATCTTTTACGAAATCTTAAAAAGAGTTAAAGAATGACGCTTTCCGCGCCCTAGAACTCGTAGAGTTACTATTTCCCTTACCCTATCGTAAATCAAAAATAAACAATAATAGGACACTTTTGGCCACGAGAATATGCGCTATTTTATATTTTCAGATAGTTTCAAACAACATATATTTGATTAAGAATATAAATATATATTCGTTACAATATTCTCCTAATAGTTAGCTGCCACCTTTTCTAAAACAATGGTTCCAATAACTCGATGCCACCTTTTCCTAAATATTCTCCTTGTAATTAGCTGCCACCTTTTCCGAAACATACGAAAGGAGGCGAATGGAATCCGTTATTGCAAGATACGTTTAAAAATTTATACGAGAGAACTCTGGATCGAGATGATGATATCATGTGTAATGCACCGAACGCTGAATATGTTAGAATATGGAGTTGCGAGTTTGACGAAATGTTGAAAAACAGAATCGAGGTAAGAAAGTTTTGCGATTCGTTACACTTTCGAGATCCGTTAGGACCAAGATCCGCATTATACGGTGGTCGTACTGAATGCTTCAGGCTGTATCATAAAACAAAACCAAACGAATAAATTCTATATTACGATGTTTGTAGTTTGTACCCCTTTGTATGTAAAAACAGAGACTATCCTAAAAATCACCCGGAGATTATTACGAGAGATTTTTCATTCGATTTGAATCATTACTTTGGGGTAATGTCTTGTAAAATATTAGCTCCGAAAGACGCTTACATACCGTCATTACCAATTCGAACCAGAAAAAAACTATTTTTCGCTTTGTGTCGTACTTGCGTGGAAAACGATATACAAACCGCCTGCGCCCATAACGACTCCGAACGAGCTTTCGAAGGGATTTGGCCCACCCCAGAAATATACATGGCGGTCGAAACCGGTTACGTTATATTGGAAATCTTCGAGGTTCACCATTACCCCGAAAGGTACACCTATATCAAGGATAAAGATCCTGGTTTTTTCGGAAGTTACATTAATACATTTTTGAAACTAAAAATCCAAAACTCTGGCTGGCCTCGCAACATTACCACCGACGAGAAAAAAACAGAATATTTAGGACTAATTAAAGAACGAGAAGATATCGAGATTAGGCCCGAAGATGTAACAAACAATTCAGCTCTACGCGCGTTGGCGAAATTGGCTTTAAACTCGTTATGGGGTCAACATTGTTTTAACAACGATAAACCAAAATCGGTTTTCGTCAAGGATTATCAAGATTTCATTAAAATTATAATGGATCCGACATTGGAATTAACGGATATGCGGCCAATTAACGACGATGACGTTTGTTTAATGACCTACAAATTCAAAAAAGATTTTTGCCCGACATATTACAAAGGATCGGCAGTGTTGGGGAGTTTCGTTAGTTCGTACGGTCGGATCGAATTATTTCGAACTCTGAATAAATTAAAAGAAAGGGTTTTGTACTGCGATACGGATAGTATTATATTTATCCACAAAGAAAGTGACGAATTTCTTCCACCCGTCGGACAATTTATGGGTGATTGGACCGACGAAGTTCCAAATGGATATATATCGGAATTCGTTACTTCGGGTCCGAAATCGTACAGTTACAAAACAAATACCGGGCATTGCGTTACGAAAATGAAAGGAATTTCGTTAAACAGGAAAAACGAACAGATAATTAACTTTGATTCGATCAAATCGGCTTTAGACACTCCGGGAACTAGTTACACTTTGGAAATCCCATTTAACGTTGTGCGTGACAAAGCTGGGGCGAAACTACTTTTAGGAAATCTGAAAAAAAGTTTCGGCGTGACTTTTAATAAGAGAATAATCGCGGACAATTTTTTAACATACCCGTTTGGATACTCGTTAAAGCAAGATACATCGTGCAAGTCTTCGTTTAAAATCATTCAATGGTCATTGGACTTCCAATTCGTCGGAGTTGGAAGTTATCCCCGCGGAACTAGCAGCGTCGGGTCTCTTTTACTTAAACGACGGTTTAAAAACCATGTGTTTCAGCTGTCATAACTTATTCGATTGGGGAGGATCGAATGAGACTAATCCTCACGAAGTGCATCAAAAACAAGCTCCATTTTGTAATTATATTCTCGGACTCGATATTACTAACGTGAGTCTGGCGGATGAAGAAAGGGAAAAGAGACGATTAAAGGAAGAAATCGTGGAATATTTTGACGAATCCATCAAAACGTTTACGTCGAGTTTCGTCGATTTAATTCTCGAATCGTCGATAGATGCTTTTAACACGGAATTTCAACTCTAAAAGAAAAAAAGTGACTTTCGACGATATCCCCGTGGTTTTTATTATTCCGTACGAAGATCGCGTTAATTGGAGAGAAATAAACAAACTCCAATTTCAAAAACGGATTGACGATTTTAATAAACTTTTTGAGAAATGTTTGATTCATGCGCTTGTAGAATAAAATTCCAAGCCCCAATGCAAATTTTACTGGCCGGTAGTACTATGGCTGGTAAAACGACGTGGATATTTAACCTTTTGAAACACGCCCATTGTTTGATCGATCCACCTCCGGACAGGATAGTGTACTGTTATAAAGAATATCAACCGAAATTTGACATTGCGAAAAAAGAAATTAAAAACATTGAATTTTTGGAAGGACTCCCCCCAGATGATTCTTCATTTTGGGATGAACATATTAATAATTTTCTAATAATAGATGATCTGGCATTCTCTTGTTATAATAGTTCCCATATCGCTAATATAGTTTGCGTCGGCTCTCATCATAAAAATTTATCCGTCGCTCTTTTAACTCAAAATCTTTTTGGTCAAGGTAAAGAGAGTCGTACCATTAGTCTTAACTCTTCGTACATAATTGTTTTTAAAAATCCGCGAGACGGGTCTCAAATAACTTACTTGAGCAGACAAATATTTCCGAATAATAAAAACCTCGTAACTAGAGCGTATGATTTTGTTACCAAGGGTACTCCCTATTCTTACTTGTGTATCGATTTAAAACAAAACATTCACGATGATTTGCGTTTAAGAACAAATATTTTTCCGCATAAAGGAAATATGATTATTGTATGCGATGACAAATAAAATTTTGTATATAAAACTATTTATCGTTTCCGTATGTCTTTTATTTCGCGTTGGAACGTTCGAGGAGTTGGAATGGTTAAGAGAAAGCGTAAATCGAGTTTGTTAAAAAGAGTATTAAAAAGAAATTTTAAACGAAAAATTCGAAAGAGAGGACGCCATCCGTTACACAGACATTTACCATTTTTTCGTGTATTGGTACGCGCCAGTCAAAGTGGCGGAGGAAAATTAACCAAGGTATTGAAAAAAGCCAAGCAAGTCAAATCAAAGCCGTTCACAACACGTTTTATAATTTGTTAAAGGGAAATATTCCATTACCCGAAAAGGATAGAATTTATATTAAAAAACATCGAGTACATATAAGAAAAATCGCTAATAAAAGAGGTCTGGCTAAAAACAAACGGAAACTTCTTATAAAACAGGCGGGAGGATTTTTACCCGGGTTAATAGCTGCTTTGGTACCGACCTTGATATCCACCATCACTTCATTAGCGAGATGAAACGAATGGTATTACTACCCGAATCCGCTGTTTTATCGGGAGCTGAAAAAGAAGCGACCGAGTTGGATCGTGAAATGAGTCGGATTTTAAAACAAAACACCTCTTCGGAGGATAAACTTCGACATTATTTATTAACTTTACAAAAGTATTTGACTATGAAGAGCCTGATAGAACCTCCTAACGTCAACGTTGCAAATATTCCACCAGTTTTCCAAGTTCAACAACAACAACCCGTTCAACCACCGCAATTTCCAACACCTAATCCGTTTTCAGTATTGCAACAGCCTCCTTCGCAACAACAATCACCTCAAGGGACCCCCCCTGGCCCTCTCAAGGTCAACGACGAGGTCACCCTCGAGGGTTCCCTCGACGATTAGGAAGTCATTCCCACGGCCTAAACTCACGTCGACTCCGAAATCGAAAAGACATCGACGATATACCAGAGGTATACCGGAGGAGGAGGGTGATAATGGTGATGATGGTGACGGTCATCCTTATCGCCCGAGACATCTCCTTACGGGTATGAAGTTGCGAAAAGTCAAAACACCGATAAAATGGTCTAAATGAACATGTACCAATTTTTTTAAAATAAAAAAAAATATTTTATTCATTTTTTCTCTTGATTCAATAAATGTATACACATATTTAACATAATAATCACGTCGTTGTAAGGTTTATCTTTCACGTCGTACAATTCTCGTATTATTTCATTAAAAGAAAATCCGTAACACAAACTTGTTAAAACAAAAATAACGTGTCCCCCGCATGTAAATGAACTGTTCGGTTGTATTTGACAATTATTATAATACCAATTGGAAGGGTAGCTTGATAGATTAAAACCGTAATAACTAGGGTCTTTACCGTACGAGCAAAAGAAATAACCGTTATCGTTAGTATCGAAATAGACTCCTAACCAATGCAATCCTTCGTTTGAGGATGGTTCCGAATTGACTACGAAACAATAGGGTTTCCGTTCTGGTGGGTCGGGTAAAATATCTTTCGGGAACACTCCTATGAAGTAGGGTCTCGTTCGAGGATCTGTGCTTAAAAAAGGTTTAATTCTTCCGTGTTCATTTAGCAACATTTTGTAATTCCGGTTCGTAGAATGATCCTTTTATTATTTCGTCGTTTTCGTCTTTTATTATGTAAGCAGTTGGAGTACTTAGTAGTACTTTATGTACGACAAAAATTTCATTCGTCCAATATCCAGTGTATCCTTTACCAAAGGCGCCTTTGTCGGACGTAATTCTCACGAAATCACCCTTTCGTAAATTTGGCTTGTTGCTTGTACGTTTCTTTTTGTAGTATAATCGTTTCCATATTAAATGTTCGTTATTTATATTTACGTTTTTCGGAGCTATACCGATTGTTGAATGAACAGTAGCGTTATATCTTTTTACAATTTTTTGTAAATGTTTCGTGTAATTATAATTCTTATTTCTCGTCATTAATCGAAACATTCGCGTTTTCAATGTTCTATTCCATCTTTCTATCATGGCGCATTTTAAATTACCGTAACTAGCGTACCAATGGATATCCTTACTTTTAAGATAGGCTTGCACTTTTTTGTTTTTAAACTCGCTTCCTTCGTCAGAATTTAACCTCGAAGGTGTACGTTGCTTAAAGATTGTACCGAGAGCTTTTATAATTTCTTTCGCCCCCTTTGTTTTTAACGGTAAAGCCCACGCGTATCTCGACAAGACGTCAATGACGGTTAGAATATAACGATATTTGTTATTGTATTTGGATAATTGGAGTAAATCAATTAAATCGCATTGGAAAACCTCGTTCATACTAGTGACGTACGTTTGATTTCTAGGATATATTTTTCTTCTGGGTTTATGTTTCGTATACGCGGGTTGGGAAATCAACCATTGTTCGATATCTTCCTTTGATACATTTGGTAGAGCTTTTTGTAATTTTCTCACCGATCCTAAACTCGCGGGATGTTGCGGATCGTAATATATATTTTCGATTTTACGCGCTATTCGTTTACTAACCATCTTTGAAGGTATTTGTGTAATAAAGAAAAAAACCATCTGTGAATAAGCTTTTTATTTATCAAACGTAATTGTAAAAACATCTCTTTTCAATTCTGATACATTGTCGGTAATAATAAGAAATAATTGATCCAAATTTTCGTTCTTCTCTCCAAATCGTTTTTCAAACTCATTCTTCAGGTTCGTCTTATTTAACATCGATATCGCTTGTAGGATATTCAAGTCCGTATTCGAATTTGAGGTGCAGGATACGTGGTGCTCGATTTCCCCTTGGCAATTAAGATTACAGCAGCAGTTGGTCTTTTCCAGTAAATTTTCGGTAATGTCTCGCAAAATCATTGTTCTGAATAATTCCTTGGTACTAGCTTTTATTTCCAATTGCCGGTCCAATTCCGGTTTTATTTGTTTAAATCGGCTCCACGTGGTTTTATTTAAACAAAATCCTTTACACGTCGCCATCCACAGTAAATCGTAACGATGAATATTCGAATTTTCGCATACGTATTGTCGAATGACGACATACTTTGTTCCGGTTCCAGATACGTAACCTTCAACTTGAAAATTTTCCGGTAGGGTACTGTGGAAGCGGGGTAAGACGTCTTGGAAAAACAAGTTTATATAATCCACCAGCAACCATAAGTTTTGATATACTTTGTTACTAATAGTAACCATATACTCCGTTCTCGCATTATCGGAAATGGAAACAATTAGATCATCGCCAGCTTCGGCTATCTCGATAGTTTGTTTATCGGAGAGATTGTACTCTTGTTGTTTCATGATTTTCACGCGATAATTTGACGCTAATTCGTTGAAGACGTTTAATTTTATATTTCTTTCAACACTTTTTTAATTTCCTTAAAATCCCAACAATTACCGACGATAGTTACGTGTCTTTTGTTATTTCTAACTGTTACGAGAAGATTATTATCTTTTCGAGTTGGAAAATAAACGTACTCGTCCATACTCTCACTCTAGTTTGTACAAAACGTTACGATCCCTCGTTATTAATAACTCAATTCAAACTCGGCGTATACTATGGCTGTTACCGCGAAAGTGAGAGGTCTTTTTAAACGTATAGTTAACCTTAAACCACCGTGTTTTTCTAAAGAACAATGCTCGGCACTAGCCTGCTCTTCCGGAGTAAAGTCAACAGCGTATAAAGTGTTACCTCTAGGATAATCAAAAAGACTAATGTAGTTTCCTTTATTTTTCCCATACATATCTAGAGCCGTAAATAAGGTAGCGTATTCCCTACAGTAATGATCGAGAGTATAATCCGGTGTGAAAGGTTGATCTTGATAATTTTTATTCCCTACTGTTACTGATAAAAAGTTTAAATCTAGGTGTTCGAAATAAAATGGATTGTGAGATAAATGCCCATTGAAGGCTGATGTTTTAACGAATCCGATAATCATTCGATTAGGAATTCTACCCAAAAATAAGTTTTCTTTAATCGTGTCACTGTTCCCGGTTTCGATACTAAAATACTTTGCCACAGTTTGATTAATGGGATACACACACGGTGTTTTTTCCAAAACCATAGCATGCACTAGCATTATTTCAGAGTTTGGTTTAATTTTCCGTACAAATAAAGAAGCTGATTTAATAACGATTTTATAATTATTAATTGGATCAGGAGGGGGAGCATTCCCTTGGGGTGGAGCAGCAGCAGGAGGAGGAGGTTGGAAAATTATTGGAAAAGTATCCGCTGATCTAATAAATTTAAACTTTATATCAACGTTGTTCAATAAGAACTTGTTCATCTTACATACATCATCGTGTAATCTCCCTATCATTTCAAATATTTTAGATGCTCCTGTTCTAGTTCTTCTAGATTTCATTCCGTTATTCTCGGCATGGTGTGAATCGGTATTTGATAGTTTTGTATCTTTGTAAAACATTTCTAACGCCAATTGCGTGTCTTTAGCTTCTTTCCCATAATTTAACATTGTTTCGAAATAAGCGATATATGGGGCTAAATTATTCACGACTTGAACCTGGGTATCGTTAAACATAACTTCTACTTGATCAAATAAACTCCATAAGGTTAAATTAACCGGTCCGAGTTTATCGTTTCCCGCGATTTCTACCCATTTATTATCAGTTGTGATAAATCCTAATATTTGAGCCTTAACGTACAGTTTAATTTTTGAAGTGTCTATATAACTATCAGGAGTTCCGGGAATAAAAAATTCCAATGGACCACCATCCGTTATAGCATTAACAGTTTGTAGTTGTATGTCGTTACTGGCCACAATATTCAAATTAGAGACGGGTTTAGCGAAAAAATCTAATTCTGACATCATTCCTTCCATTTTTTGAATACCTTTATTTGTCACTGTTTAAGCGTAAACTAATTATTACTCGTGTAAATTCCCTACTTTTATACCCCCCTTTGATATTTAGGGTTCTCCTTTAAGCTAAAAAATCAGTCTTCTTCCTTATTCTTTTCACTTTTCTATTTCCTAGCTGTACTGGCTCTTTTTCTTCTTTTACGTCTTCCACTCCCAAATTGCGCTTCCCCTATTTTATCACCCGCTTTATGTAATAAATTAGACCCCGCAATTTTAATATTCTTTTTGAAAGAACTTTTAGGATCTGCTCCCGTTGATATGTCGCCGAACCATCTACTTCCAACACCTATCGCTTCTCGTCCAACAGCTTTTGCTGCTGGTTTGAGTATGGGTGTTATGAAGCGAACTAAACTCTTAAATATAGATCCTAACCCATTTCCTCTTTGAAATACTGGACCAACAAACGCCTCGCCCGATTGTTGTAAATAATAATGAAAATATCTATTCCGTACAGACATTATTAGTGATTACGGATCCTTCTAAAATGTAAAGTCGTAACGGTTTTTCCGAGTTTGAATGGGATTTTCGTTCCCGAATCTGTTGTTATATCTATCTCAACTAAATTAAAATTGGGTGTACGTACTGGATAATAATTAATTGGATTGAATGTTAACACGTGAGGTTTATTATCTCGACTGTTTTCAGGTCTTGGAATTGTACGTAAAAGCCCACCCCAAGAGTCACCTATTACCTGGGGATAAATGAGACTCGTATAAATGAATAAGGTTTGTACACCTCTATTTATATCTCCGAGATGTTTACTTTCCGTATTGTTCCTCAACGGAGTGTCTACTTGACTCTTATCAAATCCTAACATGTAACCTAATCCGGGATTATCTTTTGGAAATGTAATTGAAAAATAATCCATATATTTTGCCTCATTTTTGGTAATTTTATGCCATGGGGTATTCTCTTTAACAATTCCAACCCCGCATTTGATTGTTACTGTTCCTGTTTTATTATACACAAAATCGAAATATTTTCGTTTCGATTCGGGTAAAACCATTTTCATTGCTTCGAGTACGGTATCTATACTTTCATACGTTCCGTGAGGTATCTTATAAGCTTTCGTTTCGATTGATGCTTTATTAACATCTTTATCAACATCAACGGCTCTATTTCTCTTCCTTGGAACATATTGTTTGACATGGAATTTCCCCAAATTTCTGGTATCTAATTGATCTCGTGCAGTATCTAAAGGATTACTAGCTATATATGTTTCCCGAAAAATCCATCGATCCAATCTAATTCCGCAATTCCAAGTACTTTTCCATATTCTTTAGGAAACTTAATAGCCGTTTGTTTGTCTCCGCTAATTTTAATTTGCATAAATGTCATTCCCTCTTTCGTCATTATTTCAAAATTTATATCATCCCCAGCTTTTGTTGTTATAGACTGTTTAAACGTTTCGAATAATTTTTGGTATATACTAGTAGGTTCGTCGTTCGGACCCCTCACTATATTTCCCAATTTACCACAACCCCCTTCCCCAATTTCGTACTCGTAATCAAGATCCACCGATCTAACAACAAATTCATCAAAACAATCAGTTATGTTATCCCACTTTGAAGGCATATTTATTTCCGACAATCCAACCTCCCAATTTCCCTCCGATAAATTATACGTTGTAGGTAGTTCCGTCCTATAACTTGTTTTAGTATTTTCAGGATATAATTGCATGGAGGCATTACTAGGTAAAGTAATGTAAAAGGAATCGTAAGCGGGTGCTAAAATTGCCATGTTTACTTGTCGAGTTATTTATTGCTAATGACTTGTTCATCACTTTACTAATTGCCTTTATTAACAGTTTTTTGATTGACAGGTATGATTTTTTTGTTTTATGCAAATTATGATCATTTTCGATTCATTTGCATGTTTAAGGTCAGATTTCTGAATTATACAAATTTAGATCCTAATTTGTATAGTCAAAAGTGGGATTTCTGAATTATGCAAATTTTGATCATTTTCGGCTAATTTGCATAGTCAAAAGTGGGGTAACATACTACTGTGGGGAAGTCGCTAGAAGCAATGATTAAATCATCCAAGTAAGCACATACTCCGGATGTCGCCATATCTAAGAATAAACTATTTACCATGCGCTGGAAGGTAGTGGGCGCATTTGTTAAACCGAACATCAAAACCTTCGGTTGGAATAAACCTCTATGGCACACAAAAGCGGCGTAATCGCGATGCGCTTCATGTAATGGCACCTGCCAATATCCATTCCTCATATCGAGGGTAGTTATAAATTTCGGTTTAGTTATAGATTCTAAGATATCGTCGATCCTAGGGAGGGGTTATGCATCCCGACGAGTTACAGAATTGAGCCCCCTATAATCATTGCACATACGCTAATGACTTTTATCCTTTTCTCTTTGAAGGAAATCTTCCTTTTCAAAATCCAAAATATCATCTTTCTTTCCAACCAATAACACGGGACTAGCCCAGGGGCTATAACTTGGTTCTATTAGATCTTGTTACAACATCTCATCAAGAATGTCGTCTATAATGGCACGTTTTGCAGGAGCAAATCTATAAGGTGCTTTTGAAATGGGGAGACTATCTCCAACATCGATATAATGTTCGATAATGTTAGTACGGCCCGGTTTGGTTGTAAATATATTTGGATATCTATGGACTAGGGATTCCAAGGATTGGCGTTGTTGGTCGCCTAAAGGAGTGTTTAATAAGGCTTTATTTATGCCGTCGGTATCTATGTCTTCCGAAGCTAAGGTAGACACGTGGGGTTGACCCTCACAAGTAAAGGCAACTTAAAAGATCGACTATCGGGTTAAACAGTAGTTATTTTTCCCAAAGTCCACTACAAGGCCAACATGGCCAATAAAATCTCTCCCTAAAATGCAGGGATGTACTAAATTAGATACATAAACGGCTTCAAACTCCACCTGTTTTCGGGGCAAACAAATAGGAACAGTAACGGACCCCGAAGTGGCTAATAAGGTATTATCGCTCTGACGCAACGCCAAATTTTGATTTTTGTTAATATAACCTTGGCCTTCTAAAATTGGTTTTAACTGACTATGTATTAAAGTATTGGTGGACCCATTATCAAGTAGGGCTAGACACGGGGTGGATCCTAAATAAATATTGAGAAAATCTTGGTTTCCCACTTTAAGAAGTTGCGCTGGTTTAACAGAAAATGGCCCCGTGCTATCTACATTTTGATCTATTGGGAATTGTTCGCGGGCGGTGCCGCGGGTGCACTGGACCCGCCCGCTCCGTCGTTTCCCTTCAGCGGCTGATTTTTGTAAGGACAAAAGGGTCTAGTATGCCCTACCCTATTGCAGTGATGAAAAGTATAGTCTGGATTATAGTAAGACCTGCGTTGAGAATTAGGGTTATGTGGAGGATTCTTGGGTGCGCCTACATTTGTCTGGGGTGGCGGAAACTACGCGCTTGGGTATTTTCATTAGTTGACCCACGATTACTATTGTTTGTCGGGCCTCTATAGCTGCCGTTTCCGGTAGACCCTTTAAAATTTTGCCTATCCCTAACTTGGGTAGCATTACTGTTAGGGGAAATTTTAGTTTCAGAACGATTTTTCTTATTTTCTGATCGCTCTACCGCAGCAGCGTCATCCAATAAATCCCTAACATTACTAAAATTTTGGTGGATATCTTCCCTAATGTTACGCAATGTTATGCGGACTTCTTCTTCATCCGACATTGGACTGTGAAGTTGCCTAATTAGTTTCTGTAAGGCATCCGCATATTCGTAAACCGTTTCCTGGTGTCTCTGCACACGATCATGAATTCTATCCCTAATGACATCATCATTTGATTTTCGCTGAAAGCGAGAAGTGAATGAAGCTTCAAACTCAGTATAAGACCTAAATGGTTGGTTATCATAAACCAATCCAATGCCGGACCATCGAATAAAGACGGCATCCACTGATCTAAAAATATGTCATCGGTTACTTTATTTGTCAAACGCATTTGCTTTATTTTCCAAAGAAAATCCTTCGGCCCAGGGTCGGTGGGTCTCCCATGATAACAGGGCGTAGGCAGGGGGTTTTAATATAAAAACGGTACTCCCGAAAGTAATCGGTGAGAGGAGCTAGCCGCATTCATCCCACTAGTATTTGTATTTTAACTAACTATGCTAGCCTGAGAAGGAGGGCTCAAAGAGCCGAAGGGGTTATTTGAGGAAACGAGGGCTGGTGCATTACTATTCGGTATAATTTAGAGCATTTAGAAAGATTAGATTCAGTTTTACAGACATTATCTGATGCAGGTCTAACAGTCGAAGCAACTTGGTTTTGCCAGGACCAAACCGTAATTTTAGGTCATTTAGTGGCGCACGCTGGTATCGCGGTTGACCCAGCTAAGGTAGATGCGATTGATAATTATCCCGTACCTAAAACCTTAAGACAATTACGTAGTTTTTTAGGAATGGCCTCGTACTACCGCAGATTTGTTATGAACTTTTCAGTCCTAGCAAGTCCTCTTAATAAATTACTACGGAAGGATGTTAAATTTAAGTGGGGTTCGAAACAACAAGGGGCATTTGAAAACTTGAAACAGATCCTAATTTCAGCCCCAGTAATTTGTGCTCCATATTACGACCTTCCGTTCGTCATTCAAACGGACGCCTTTAGTGAGGGCCTTGGGGCCATCCTCTTGCAGAGGAAATCTAACAATAAGAAAAGGGCCGATGAACGTGATTTATTATGCTAGCAGGTCCTTATCTCCCACCGAACAGAATTACTCTGCCACCAAACGAGAATGTTTAGCGATAGTATGGGCTTTAGATAAATTTCGGCCATACATTGAGGGTGCGGTGTATGACGCTTGGACAGACCATAGTGCATTACAATGGTTACTGCGAACCAAGGATCCAACCGGCAAATTTGCCAGGTGGATCAATAAGTTGCAAGCACTAAATTTCCCCATTAAGTATATCAAGGGAAAGGGTAATGTTGTTGCTGATGCACTGTCTCGTATTCCTTGCGCACATGGGGATCTGCTGGCAGATCCTGATGGTGGAGTCGTGGCAGTAGCTGAGGTTGCGGTGGCACCATATTCCATTGATGGACTAATTGACTTAAATAGGGAAACCATAATCGACCATCAAACACGTGACCAAAAGATCAGGTTGATCAAAGCCTTTTTAGATGACAAATTAGTGCCAGCTGATAAAGTGTTAGTCAGATGGGTGAAAAGAGTAGCTCCCTTATGCCAGGTTCGGGATGGAATAGTCCATAAGTTAGTTGAGGTCAAACAAACTTCAGATACCGACCTACGCGTATAACTTCCCCCATCCTTAACTGACGTCGTTCTGGCAGCTTGCCACGATCTTTCAAGTAGCGGTCATCAGGGGAGTCGAAAAACACTGGCGCGAGCGCATAAAACATATACGTGGGAAGGCATGACTCGAGACGTGCTCCATTACGTAAATTCGTGCACGGTTTGCCAGACCCATAAAAATCCAACAACTAAACCATTAGGGCTTCTCCAATCAAGTAAGCCAGGGTCACACTGGGATGTGATTGGGATTAATTTAAAAGGGCCATTTCCTAGAAGTCGTCGCGGCCACACGTACATATTAGTAATTGTTGACTAAATGACGAAATGGGATGAGGTTTTCCTCTAAAGCAACCCAAGACTAAGGTCATAGTCGACAAATTAGTTGATGAGGTCTTTACCAGATTTGGGTTACCAAAGTGTGTGGTTAGCGACTATGGTCCACAATTCGTCTCAAAGATCATGAGTAGTACATTCGCGGCTTTGGGTGTTAAACAGAAGTTTACATCCTTTTATCATCCGCAGCCTACTCAGTCAGAACGTATTAATAGAAACCTTTCTTTTATGTTAGCTTGTTACGTTGAGGAATATTACGATCTTTGGAACGTTCATTTGCAAAAATTTGCCATGGTCATGCGCTCCGCGCTCCATGACGCAACGAGCTATTCGCCCGCTCTCGTAACACTGGGTAGAGAACTCCGAGAAACATGGGACCCTTTACCGAGTCAAGCAGCTGCTGGCAATGTTGATATAGGTTTAAGTAAGCCGGACGCCTTGGCCCTCGTTCAATCTTTTAAAGCGAGGTTGACCAGTGCTCAGGACAATCTGCAAGCAGCGCAAACTACTCAGGCTCACTACTATAAGAAACGCTCCGCGACACAATTTTCCGTTGTTTCCCTTGTACTTAAGAAATCGCATGTGCAGTCATCGGCGCCAAACAAATTTAACGCAAAATTAGCCAAATCGTGGGATGGCTTTGGGAAATTGAGAGCAAACTCTCCCCTTTGACTTAAACTCTAAAAGTTTGTCAACCGGGTGTTGTTTTGAAGGGTACATTCCATATTAGTCAGTTGAAAACCTATCTCGCGCGCAAAGCTGATATTCCTCGTACAGTGCCTGTAAGTCCCCTCCCACTCCTCTACCAGTTAACCTCAGTGTGCATCCAATGAAGTTACGTTCGCATAAGTCTTCGTCTCCCTCATCTGATTAAGTCTTGCCAATGTCAGCCATCGTACATTTTCCATCTTAATTAGTTTTCGCACTTTTATTATCTCCCTAAATTTAATTTCACAATAGGGTATTATGTCCCTTGTTTTAATGAGTTTTGGTCCTCTCGGGTCGTTCGGAACTAAGCGTGGGGGGTAGGATTTTACTTTACCTAACTAACTCAACCAACACTTGATTCTGACTAATTAGGCCACGGGGAGTTTGAAAAAATAGTGAAAAAATTCTAAAACTGCCGCAAGTTGGTCAAAAATGTTTTTGAAAATTTGAAAATTGCATGTACTTACCGCTATTAAGATCGCTACGCGCCTAAACGCATTCTGTCCTCGATCTTGAAAAACTACCCGGGGGGTAAATATAATAACAAGGACTCGCGACGGAAATCACGGAGCACACACTGCGGAAATATAGCTATGAAATTTTAAACACCCGCTGAAATAGAAAAAATAGAAAAATATTTGAAGCAAGCTCCAATTTTAAAAATAAACAACGATATTTTGCTAAATTGCGTAGATTATTTCGGAACTAAATGAAGATAAACCATAATATTTTGGTAAAGGTGTAACATTATTTGGGAAATAAATGAAGATAAACAACAATATTTTGGAAAAGGTGTAAAATTATTTGGGAAGTAAATTAAGATAAACCACAATATTTTGGAAAAGGTATAATATTATTTGGGAAGTAAATGAAGATAAACCACAATATTTTGGAAAAGGCGTAACATTATTTGGGAACTAAATGAAGATAAACCACAATATTTTGGAAAAGGTTAAATATTATTTGGGAAGTAAATGAAGATAAACCACAATATTTTGGAAAAGGCGTAACATTATTTGGGAAATAAATGAAGATAAACAACAATATTTTGGAAAAGGCGTAACACTATTTGGGATGATAAACAACATATTTTGGAGAGGCGGTCACTTATTTGGAAAATTATATAAAATTTGGCACTTAACGGTACCCGAGAAACACCACTAGGAGGTGGCCACACGTCGTTTCTCATGGGGAGTTTTGCTGGCAGGTCCCCTTGCCTACTGCCCAAAAATTCCAGAGGGGGAGTTTTTCTGGCAGGTCCCCTTGCCAACTGCCCAAAAAATCCAGAGGGGGAGTTTTGCTGGCAGGTCCCCTTGCCTACTGCCCAAAAAATGCAGAGGGGGAGTTTTGCAGGCAGGCCCCCTTGCCTACTGCCCAAAAAATCCAGGGGGGGAGTTTTTCTGGCAGGTCCCCTTGCCAACTGCCCAAAAAATCCAGAGGGGGAGTTTTGCTGGCTGGTCCCCTTGCCTACTGCCCAAAAAATCTAGAGGGGGAGTTTTGCAGGCAGGCCCCCTTGCCTACTGCCCAAAAAATCCAGAGGGGGAGTTTTGCAGGCAGGTCCCCTTGCCTACTGCCCAAAAATTCCAGAGGGAGAGTTTTGCTGGCAGGTCCCCTTGTCTACTGCCCAAAAAATCCAGAGGGGGAGTTTTGCAGGCAGGTCCCCTTGCCTACTGCCCAAAAAAATCCAGAGGGGGAGTTTTGCAGGCAGGTCCCCTTGCCTACTGCCCAATAAATCCAGAGGGGGGTTTTGCAGGCAGGTCCCCTTGCCTACTACCCAAAAACTAAAAAAAAACACCAACTCATTCACCGTTGAAATCAACGGTGTTGTCTTCGTTTTGCCCACCAATAATGAATGCCGGCTGTGTTTCAGGATTTAGAGTTTCCAGTTCTTCCTCCGACACACCAACTTCAATAAGCTCAAGGCCTTTTTTCGATGCCCTAGACCGGTGTACAAAACATTCTATAGATTTGTGCCCAAACATGAGTCATATACCTGTACACAAAAATATTTCACGGACTTCTGCACAAAAGCTTTCCATATACCTGTACACAAAAATATTCCATAACCCTATGCTCAAACATTTTCCTTACCCATTTGCACAAAAATATCACGGTCACCTGTGCACAAAAATATCACGGTCACCTGTGCACAAAAATATCACGTACACCAGTGCACAAAAATATCACGTACACCAGTGCACTAAAATATCACGTACACCTGTGCACAAAAATATTCGGTATCCATTTTCACAAAAACATTCCATTGACCTCTGAACAAAAACATTCCTTAACCCTATGCTCAAAAATTTTCCTTACCCATTTGCACTAAAATATCACGTTCACCTTTGCACAAAAATGTCACGTACACCTGTGCACAAAAATATCACGTACATCTGTGCACAAAAATATTCGTTATCCATTTTCACAAAAATATTCCGTACACCTGTGCACATATATATTCCAAATCCATTTTCACCATAATATTCCGTACACCTGTGAACAAAAATATTCAAAATCCATTTTCACCATAATATTCCGTACACCTGTGAACAAAAACAGTTCGTACACCTGTGCACAAAAATATTCCGTACAATTGTGCATAAAAATATTCCGTACACCTATGCATAAAAATATTTCGTACACTTGTGCACAAAAATATTCCGTACAATTGTGCATAAAAATATTCCGTACACCTATGCATAAAAATATTTCGTACACTTGTGCACAAATAGAAATCACAGGCTTGTACACAAAGAAATGTCGTAGACTCGCGCAAAAAGAGATGTTATAGACATGTGCACATCAGATTCCATAGAGTTATGCACAAACATTTTCAATACCCCTATGCTCAAACAGATTTCAAACCCTTATGCTCAAAAAGATTCCATACCCATTTGCACATAAATAATCCTTAGACCCGTGCTCAAAAATATTCCGTAGACCCTTGCTCAGACAGAAGTCGCTCGCGTGTGCACAAACAGATGTCATAGACTTGTGAATAAACAGATGTCATAGACTTGTGAATAAACAGATGTTATAGACTTGTTCACACACAGGTGTTATAGACTTGTTCGCAAACAGGTGTTATAGAATTGCTCACAAAACAGGTGTTATAGAGTTGTTCACAAACAGATGATTTAGACTTGTGCACAAACAGATAATTTAGTCTTGTGTACAAACAGATGTTTTAGTCTTGTGTACAAACAGATGTTTTAGACTTGTGCATAAACAAATGTTATTGACTTGCGCAAAAAGAGATGTCATAGAAATGAGCAAATCAGATTCCAAAGACCTGTGCACAAACAGAATTCGTAGACCTGTGCACAAACAGAATTCGTAGACCTGTGCACAAACAGAAGTCGTAGACCTGTGCAAATAAAGATTTTTCACTTGGGAACATAAAGATTCTTCAGACTTGTGTGCACATAAAGATTCTACAGACTTGTGTGCACATAAAGATTCTTCAGACTTGTGTGCACATAAAGATTCTTCAGACTTGTGTGCACATAAAGATTCTTCAGACTTGTGTGCACATAAAGATTCTTCAGACTTGTGTGCTCATAAAGATTCTTTAGACTTGTGTGCTCATAAAGATTCTTCAGACTTGTGTGCTCATAAAGATTCTTCAGACTTGTGTGCACATAAAGATTCTTCAGACTTGTGTGCAAATAAAGATTCTTCAGACTTGTGTGCACATAAAGATTCTTCAGACTTGTGTGCACATAAAGATTCTTCAGACTTGTGTGCACATAAAGATTCTTCAGACTTGTGTGCACATAAAGATTCTTCAAACTTGTGCACATAAATATACCATAGAGCCATGAACAAAAAATTCCATAGACCTATGCACAGAAGATTCCATACTCCTATACTCAAAAGGATTCCATGCAGATTTGCACAAAAACATTCCGCAGACCTGTGTAAAACAATATTCCATAGGCCTGTGCAAGAAAAGATTCCATAGACCTGGAAATAAAAAATATTCCACTGACCTGTGCACAAAAAGATTGCATAGGCCTCTGCACAAAGAGATTTTATACCCCTTAGCACAAAAATATTCTGTAGGTCTGCGCTTAAACAGATTCCGTGGACTTGTACACAAACAGATGTTACAGTTTAGACTCGTGTAAAAATTTAATTACCTATAATTGGTAATTATCTTTAATTGCTTATTTTGTTTAATTATGTTTAATCTGTACTTCGCAACTAAATTAGTTGGACGCACTAAAGTTATAATGACAATTAAGCAAGCTAATTGTCCTACCAATTTGATTTTCCGCAGTAAAACGACGTAAGTCCTAGAAAGATTTCTATATTACTTAACCCAAGCAAAAAAGTCTTAAGTTCCACAGTTTAAAGGTAAACCACGTAATTCGGAGCAGGTACATAAAACTATTAAAAACAATACTTAAACTTTGTTTTTCCTTAATGAAAAAAAAAATGGCGCCCACTTTAAAAATGGGGCTTTCATTTTAGACCGTTTTCAAATCTATCAAACGTATAGTTATTTTTGTAAGGGTAGTTACAAAATGGGTAAGTTTGGTAAATTTCCCATGTTATTTCTATGGAGATTCTCTAGTTTTTCGCCAAAATCTGTGATTAATTTTATGGAAATGACAAGTTGGGAAAACCAAAATATTACCTCTCCGAGTCAAGAGGTCTAGTACTACAAACTTATTTACCTAGATATGGAATTATTTCTCTTTTTTGAAGTAAAAATTTACGACATATTGAAGCAGTATTCCAAGCATAGCGAATATACAGTGAAGCAGACGACATTTTACATCCAATAAGGATAAATCTTGGACACATGGAAATCAGTCAATGGGGAAAAGATCAGGAAATGAAGTCTACGCTTCAGCTGTTTACCGTATATTCTGATAGCTACATTCACAACTGGTTTGCAGTGTAAACACTATCGTCTCGTCTCACCTCAACAATATTCTTAGTTTGCCAACATGAATGTTAACGTTAAATAACCCCAAAGCTAAATTGTAGCTAGACGCACTAATAGTCAATGCGCACCATAAAGAGAATAAAAAGTCTGTAGCTACTACCCGTTTACCATTAGCCCTTTAACTATTCTAATTGCCACCATGATCTTTTCTTCTATTATAAAACCTTAACCTGATTTTTTATTAGTGTATTTAACTTTCGGCTCACTCTGAACCGTTGATGTCTCTTCATTTCAGACACGAAAATCAAAGCCCAAAGTTTATTTCACCTCAGGCCTCAATTACTTACTCTTTGTTTCACTAAGCCTTTTGCGGATGATACTTAATATACCCGCCGGAGTCTAGGTCTTAGTTTTCTTCATGAAATCAATAAACCAAGGATTATTCTATATACAGATGTAGTAGAGCTTAAGTAATATATAAACAGCCATTTCAAATAACAATATTAAAAAAAGTCTTTGGAATATCAAAATGAAACAGAGCTTTAAAGCTACAAAAGTACTAAATGCATCATAATTACGAAAAATACTTCCACATATTCACTTTATATTATGGAAAAAGGGAATATTAAGCTTCTGTATGATTTCTTAACACATCAACACAAGGCTAACTGCTAACGCGACGCACTAGTGTAACAATGGACGGACAAACACAGACAAAAACATAGACTGCTTTTTAACTCTTTCCGTATTAATTTTGAGTTGAGAAAAGAGATTATCTTTAGTATTTAAATAAATATAATTATTTTTAATTATTTTAATCTTCAATAATTAACATTAATAATAGTTAAATTGTTTAAAATAATGTTATACCTATTATCATCTCAAACTTTGCTAATATTGACGTTTAAAGTGAAGGGTACCCCTCTTGCCCGCTTTCTTCAAATTTTGGGGCATATATACGATTCGTTTCCATTATAATAGTAAGGAAAAAGCGCAATTGCGAAAACCTTTGGTGGCGATCCCACCTTAGGGAGGCTAGACGTTTCTCGTAACCCTAGCTGATCGCCGCGTATATCCTAAAACCAAACGATGATAATGGAGTAGAAGCCAAGAAGGTTGGTCTCCATGTGGAATAGACGGAAGACCAGTAGATGGTGGTGTTTAGAAGCCAGAATATACAGACTGGTGTCCAATTGGGATGGACAAAGACCAGAAGATGGTGGTGATTAGAAGCCAGTATGTACAGACTGGTGTCCGTGTGGGATGGACAAAGACCAGAAGATGTTGGTGTGAGAACTCAAGTAGAGGAGCAATTTCCGTGACTGTGAAAGCAGTTCGGATATGGCGAACACGTTTGTTCCGATTTGGAAACTGCGAACGCGGTCACGTGGGTGTAACAACAGACACACACACAGACAGACAGACACACTGACACACACGTCGAAATTAAAAACTCTCCGTTGCATACGTCACTCGGAGAGGTAAAAACCACCTTTAGCAACTTTATGCTTTATAAAATAAACTATTGGATAGATC
This sequence comes from Phalangium opilio, assembly GCA_019434445.1. Taxonomy (NCBI): domain Eukaryota; kingdom Metazoa; phylum Arthropoda; class Arachnida; order Opiliones; family Phalangiidae; genus Phalangium; species Phalangium opilio. Next base: position 295,420 of record JAEQBA010004607.1, on the reverse strand, counting down.
ATCTTGAAATTTTTACCACATATTAAGGGTCCGGATAGTAGTTCAGTAGAAAAATGTCAAAACAATAAACTTAATACGAAAAAAGTTAAAACCAATCCAAAGACCTTCCTTATACATTAGAGCCGTCATCAGGCCTTATCTAAGGGAGCTACCGCTCCCTTAGAATACGACACTTGAAAGCCTAAATCTAAGTACCTTTCTTTCAACTTTAATGACCTCCGCCAAATCCAATTGCAAAAGAAAAATGGAGGACGACATAACGATGGATAGATGAAACTCTTCTACTTGCCTCTTTTGATCGGTGGTTGGCAAGCTTATGAAACAGTGCTGAAGAACCTACATTTACCGTCACTAACCACAGTACAAAGATGTATCGGCGATAAAGGACCAAATATTGTGGAAGAAAAGCTAGGAGTGATGAAGCCTAAAGCTTTTTTGGATTAGAAAAATCTCGCACCAAAAATTTGGCTAAGCGAAGACGCTAGACGAATAACGGGAAGAATCGAATACGACGTTAGAACTAACCAACTTGTCGGATGAGTTCCATTTATAAATAATGAGACTGGTCTTCCATAACGGGAATTTGGAGGAAACGGAATTAGATAGGAACAAAAGAAAACTAACTTGGAATGAATTGACATAGTGTGGAAACAGAAAAAAAAGCCTCCACTTTTGAAGAGAAATATGCAATTTTCCAAAAGCCGTTTGAACATGGCTATAAACGCGATGTTGTTGACCGTTCAATCATCGGCAGAAATGTGGCGGATGTTTATTATAGGTCGCCCCGTACCCCCGGTCGAATGTATGAAACGCTGTGCTCCATGCCGGATGTGGAAAAGCATCTTGAAAAAGTAGAAAATCATAATAAAGGAATGAAAAAAACTAATTTTACATTTTGTAATTTTAAAATATCAAACAGTCCTTTGATATTTGCTCTCTTATCCGGCTGAATCAGCAAGCCAGATTGAAAGCCACATTGTAAATCATGCCCCTCCGTCCCTAGCTTATGTAATTATGGCTCAGCGTATGGAACCTAAGACACAGTCGTTCTGGTTATGCGTCTATGCTGCTGATAACTATAGTTCAAAGCCGCGGACGTTATATCAAGATGGCAAACTATCATTGAGAGCGCTTATGAACACGGGATAGAAGTGCTTGGAATGTCATCAGACGGAGACAAACACAGATTTCATATCCCAGGTATTTCCAATTAGTAAAACAAATTTTGAATCCAGGATATTTTTAAACCCAAAAAAGTTTAAAATCCCATTTACTTTCAATCTCAGGAAACTATTCAAATCTAATCTAAGCTTGGTCTAGGAAGAGATATCCACACTAAGTCAACTCGCGACTTATTTACAGGTGGGTCCCGTTACAATGCAATACCCAACATCTATTATTACAATATTCTTTAGTCTTGGATTTGTTTGTACTTGAAACGTATTTCTCCGTTACTGACACATCTCTCCCAGACTCGTCGTTAGAACAATTTATAGGTATGTTACATGTTGAAAACCCTTTAACAAGCGGACATTCCGGGGAATATTTTCGATGCTCCTCATTCTCCATTAGAAGTCACTGCTCTCTTCAAGGCGAATAACCGAGATAAAGAGAGCACTCTCTTATCAGACAAACTCTATCTGGCGATTACGTCACGACTAAAGAAGTTCACGCCCTTAACCAATTAACAAAGACCTAATCAATTGGCGACCCCCACTCTCGACCAATAAACGAACTCAGAGAAACCCCCCCCGGATAAAAAACCGGTTTTCCCCCCGCTAGACTCACGCGAGTATACACGCGCGAGTCTAGCGCGCTAGAAGGCTGGTGACCCAATTAAATGACCTAATTTCCACTCCATATTTTAGGTGGTTCACTACTACTATTCCATAACCATTTGCACAGAAATATTCCCTAGACCTGCGCACAAATATATTCCCTAGACCTGCGCACAAAAATATTTCATAAAACTGTGCACAAAAAGATTCCATTGATTTTTGCACAAAATATTCTATTGACTTTTGTATTAACATGTGACATAGACCTGTGTACAAAAATATTCCATGGACCTGTGCACAAAAACATGCCTTGGACCTGTTCAGAAACATTCCATACCCCTTTATGCTCAAAAATATTCCACACCCATTTGCACAAACATTTTCCTTAGACCCGTGCACAAACAGACGCCGTAGACTAGCGCATAAACAGATTCCACAGACTTGTACACAAACAGAAGTCACACGGTTTTGCGAAATCCGATGTTATAGACTTGTGGACAAACAGATGTCATATGCTTGTGTAAAAAACTGATTTCATAGACTTGCTCAAAAAGAGAAGTCATCGACATTTGCACAAGAGATTCCGTAGACTTGTGCACATAAAGAATCTTCAGACTTCTGCACAAAAATATATTGTTGACCTGTACACACACAGATACCATAGACTTGTGAAAAAATAGATGTCAAATATTTGTGAAAAATACATCCCTTAGACTTTTGCTCAAACTGATACCATAGACTTGTGCACAATCATATGTCATAGACCAGTGTACAAAACATTCTATAGATTTGTGCACAAACATGAGTAATATACCTGTACACAAAAAATATTCCACGGACCTCTGCAAAAAACATTCCTTATCCCTATGCTCAAATTTTCCTTGCCCATTTGCACAAAAATATCACGTTCACCTGTGCACAAAATATCACGTTCACCTGTGCACAAAATATCACGTACACCTGTTCACAAAAATATCACGTACACCTGTGCACAAAAAAATTCGGTATCCATTTTCACAAAAATATCACGTACACCTGTGCACAAAATTTTCGGTATCCATTTTCACAAAAATATTCCGTACACCTATGCACAAAAATATTCCGTACAATTGTGTATAAAAATATTCCGCACACTTGTGCACAAATAGAAATCACAGGCTTGTGCACAAAGAAATGTCGTAGACTCGCGCAAAAAGAGATGTTATAGACACATCAGATTCCATAGAGTTAGGCACAAACATTTTCAATACACCTATGTTCAAACAGATTTCAAACTCTTATGCTCAAAAAGATTCCATACCCAAAAATAATCCTTAGAACCGTGCTCAAAAATATTCCGTAGACCCTTGCTCAGACAGAAGTCACTCGCGTGTGCACAAAGAGATGTTTTAGACTTGTGCACAAACAGATGTTTTAGACTTGTGCACAAAGAGATGTTTTAGACTAGTGCACAAAGAGATGTTTTAGACTAGTGCACAAAGAGATGTTTTAGACTAGTGCACAAAGAGATGTTTTAGACTTGTGCACAAAGAGATGTTTTAGACTTGTGCACAAACAGATGTTTTAGTCTAGTGTACAAACAGATGTTTTAGTCTAGTGTACAAACAGATGTTTTAGACTTGTGTATAAACAAATGTTATTGACTTGCGCAAAAAGAGATGTCCTAGAAATGAGCAAATCAGATTCCATAGACCTGTGCACAAACAGAAGTCGTAGACCTGTGCAAATAAAGATTTTTCACTGGAGCACATAAATATTCTTCAGACTTGTGTACACAAAAAGATTCTTCAGAATTGTGTGCACATAAAGATTCTTCAGACTTGTGTGCACATAAATATTCTTCTGACTTGTGTGCACATAAAGATTCTTCAGACTTGTGTGCACATAAAGATTCTTCAGACTTTTGTGCACATAAAGATTCTTCTGACTTGTGTGCACATAAAGATTCTTCAGACTTGTGCACATAAAGATTCTTCAAACTTGTACACATAAATATACCATAGACCCATGAACAAAAATTTCCATAGACCTGTGCACAGAAGATTCCATACTCCTATACTCAACAAGATTGCATGCAGATTTGCACAAAACATTCTGTAGACCTGTGTAAAACAATGTTCCATAGGCCTGTGCACGAAAAGATTCCATAGACCTGGAAACAAAAATATTCCACTGACATGTGCACGAAAAGATTGCATAGGCCTCTGCACAAAGAGATTTTATACACCTTTGCACAAAAATATTCTGTAGGTCTGCGCTTAAACAGATTCCGTTGACTTGTACACAAACAGATGTTACAGTTTAGACTCGTGTAAAAATTTAATTACCTATAATTGGTAATTATCTATAATTGCTTATTTTGTTTAATTATGTTTAATCTGTACTTCGCAACTAAATTAGTTGGACGCACTAAAGTTATAATGACAATTAAGCAAGCTAATTGTCCTACCAATTTGATTTTCCGCAGTAAAACGACGTAAGTCCTAGAAAGATTTCTATATTACTCAACCCAAGCAAAAAAGTCTTAAGTTCCACAGTTTAAAGGTAAATCACGTAATTCGGAGCAGGTACATAAAACTATTAAAAACAATACTTAAACTTTGTTTTTCTTTATGAAAAAAAAATGGCGCCCACTTTAAAAATGGGGCTTTCATTTTAGACCGTTTTCAAATCTATCAAACGTATAGTTATTTTTGTAAGGGTAGTTACAAAATGGGTAAGTTTGGTAAATTTCCCATGTTATTTCTATGGAGATTCTCTAGTTTTTCGCCAAAATCTGTGATTAATTTTATGGAAATGACAAGTTGGGAAAACCAAAATATTACCTCTCCGAATCAAGAGGTCTACTACTACAAACTTATTTACCTAGATATGGAATTATTTCTCTTTTTTGAAGTAAAAATTTACGACATATTGAAGCAGTATTCTAAGCATAGCGAATATACAGTGAAGCAGACGACATTTTACATCCAATAAGGATAAATCTTGGACACATGGAAATCAGTCAATGGGGAAAAGATCAGGAAATGAAGTCTACGCTTCAGCTGTTTACCGTATATTCTGATAGCTACATTCACAACTGGTTTGCAGTGTAAACACTATCGTCTCGTCTCACCTCAACAATATTCTTAGTTTGCCAACATGAATGTTAACGTTAAATAACCCCAAAGCTAAATTGTAGCTAGACGCACTAATAGTCAATGCGCACCATAAAGAGAATAAAAAGTCTGTAGCTGAAGCGGCTTCAGACTACCCGTTTACCATTAGCCCTTTAACTATTCTAATTGCCACCATGATCTTTTCTTCTATTATAAAACCTTAACCTGATTTTTTATTAGTGTATTTAACTTTCTGCTCACTCTGAACCGTTGATGTCTCTTCATTTCAGACACGAAAATTAAAGCCCAAAGTTTATTTCACCTCAGGCCTCAATTACTTACCTTTGTTTCACTAAGCCTTTTGCGGATGATACTCAATATACCCGCCGGAGTCTAGGTCTTAGTTTTCTTCATGAAATCAATAAACCAAGGATTATTCTATATACAGATGTAGTAGAGCTTAAGTAATATATAAACAGCCATTTCAAATAACAATATTAAAAAAATCTTTGGAATATCAAAATGAAACAGAGCTTTAAAGCTACAAAAGTACTAAATGCATCATAATTACGAAAAATACTTCCACATATTCACTTTATATTATGGAAAAAGGGAATATTAAGCTTCTGTATGATTTCTTAACACATCAACACAAGGCTAACTGCTAACGCGACGCACTAGTGTAACAATGGACGGACACACACAGACAAAAACATAGACTGCTGATTCTGCCGGTTTTTTTTCGGTCGAGTGGGAATCTAGCTTAAGATGTACAGATATGCGTAATAAATAAATACAATATATATATATTACAAAATAATCAACAACCAGCAAGGATAAGCAAACATGTTTTAAAGAGTTCATTTTTTCACGTTGGCCCCGTATTGTTATTTGACTCGGAAGTGCGATCACTAGAGGGACGTCGGGGTTTATTTTCCAATTGTTTTCTGCTTCGCCACTCAATGTCGTAAAGAGTTAACAAAACGTTGACTATTAACCCGTAAACAAAAAAGAAAATGAGACACAGCATATTGGGAGGGCTACGATAGCAAATGATATATAAATAGCTAGTACGTGCTATATGTAACATACTAGCGAGTTAAGCGGCAGTTCTAATTGGTTCCTACTTGTCTTATTAGGCAGCGAGTAAGTAAAGAGATAATTTCATTGGATAGGCTAATTATGGCGGAGTTAGAAAATAAGCCTATAATTATAAGTCTGAAAAGAATAACAAATATACGAATAAAGTTTTTAAATAACATATGATATATACAATATAATATAAAATAACAAATATTTATATACAAAAAAAAACCCCACCAGCATTAAAAAAGACTAAACACCGGTCGAACCAAACCCCCCACTGCCACGTGACGTCGGGGTCAGAGTCTAGAAACAACATAAAAAATGTGTTACATATTGAACCCTAAATTTAAAAACTTAAAAAATATTTACCGCCGTTTCCACCGGTCTTAATAATAGAACCGGCGTAACAATCAGTTGGGCTACTCTATCCCCCCGCCGAACAGAGTAGGGAGTCCGACATTGGCTATGACGACTTTTAGGGGTCCCCGATAGTCGGCGTCTATTATTGTTAAGAAATATTATACTTTTGGTGTCATAAAATAACTAATAAACATACCTATCTTCCCCTCGGCAACAAACAGCCCTTGGGCCGTTAAGCTGCTACGGCCAACAATGCGGCCGTAGCTGTCCGCCGGCAGCATAACGCCTAACCCAGTCGATACAATTTTGATACCGTGAGGTTCAATCACGGTATCGACTGGACAATATAAGTCCAGTCCGGCCGACTGGGGAGTGGCACGACGGGGAATAAGCGCTGCCGGATGGATTTTGATGACTGGCAGGCAGGGCAAACGAGAGGCGTTAGAAAAAGACATCTTAAAGTGGGCGTGACTGGTGTTTCAGAAACAGAAGTTAAACAACTGATAAATTTCATTTTGAAATGCTGAGTTTATATACTAAATTATCGAGGTCAAATCTAATAGTGTCTAGCCAATACTTTCAAGATTCTAAAATTCAATAAATAGCAAAAAGTTAATAAGGCATAAAATTAGAAATCTCTCCAAGGTCTAAGTTTCTTTTTTGTATGCAAAAAAGTTGTCTAGGCATGTTTTAAATAATATATATATAAAAAACCCTTTAACGAAGGTTAAAAAGGAGTTACTTTGATAGAAGCCTGAGGAGACAAATATTATTCTTATTTGGGTGTGTTTCGAATGATTAAATTTGAATAATTCGTATACAAATGCTTGTTTGGGTGTGTTTCGAATGAGTAAATTTGAATAATTCGTATGCAAATGCTTGTTTGGGTGTGTTTTGAATAATTAAATTTGAATAATTCGCATAAGATCGTATTATATAAGAAAAACAATTTATTAGTGAAGGTTAAAAGTAATTACTTTGGGTGGGACGGAAATTGTTTTTTAACATGATTTAAATCTAAATAAATGTAGATTAATATTAAACTAAAGAGGTATTTTTTATATAGGCAGATATACTAATATCATTTATAATATTTAGTATCAACTCCACAATAAAAAAATGTATTTTAGGTTTTAGTGAAGGTTAAAAGTAATTACTTGGGTGGGACGGAAATTGTTTTTTAACATGATTTAAATCTAAATAAATGTAGATTAATATTAAACTAAAGAGGTATTTTTTATATAGGCAGATATACTAATATCATTTATAATATTTAGTATCAACTCCACAATAAAAAAATGTATTTTAGGTTAAATTAAAAAATTACTTATCAATACATAATTAAATTTTTTAAACTCTTAATAAAAGTAAAAAGCTATTTTGTTATAAAAAAACCATGTCTGGGCCTGTATTCTAAAAAAATGGCCCTGAGATTTTGGTATAAAAGCTCGAGCATCGGCATTGGATTTTCACAATCGAACTATCAACAATGAACAAGTATCAGGAATCACAGTCCCTCTCCCAGTCACTTATCGATTCACCGCCAACGTCTCCCGGTGCTCGACCAGGACCGAGTAGCGGTCGTCATTCCTTAGACCATTTTCTAAGACCGGCTGCCCCGGAGATATTGATCGAGTCAGACGACGAGTCATTTGTGCAGGAAGTCCTGCAAAAGCACGTCATCGGAATCCATGGGATATAGGGGTCGTACCGGCTGAGGAGCGAAGGCCAGTACTTTGAAACAAAAGTACCGGCGCGAAAGGGAGATTATTTTATAGACGTTCGCTTTTACAAATTCAAAGACATTAAGGACGCCCAGGCTGACAAGCTCTGGGAGTGTTCCCATGAACGACTCAAGCGAGTCATTGACGCTAAGAGCCGGGACGGCGTTAAGCTGCTGAACGCATTCCACCGTTTGGTGGAAGACGTAAAGGGTGACGCTGAGGCCACGCAGCAGCCGCCCAGCAAAGTACGTATCTATTTAACAATAAATCTGAAAACCAAGCTTTTTTCGAATTGTTTTATTTTCTGATAGAGATTTAAAAAATGAGCAGGAGCAGCAGCGGCAGCGACTCGGAGGGTAGCGAAAGGGAGGAGGAACACGCGCAGGTAAACCGGTACTACGATATTGTTTAAATATTTTCTATTTTTTTAATTGTGTTTATTAAGGGTTTTTGGGTTTTTTGGGTTTTTGTTTATAATAATTGTTTTTTTTTAATATATATGTTGTTTAATGATTATAAATTACATGTCAACGTTAATAAATGTTTATTATTCGAAATGAATCCGACCAAGTCAGTCTCGCATTCTTTAAAATTTCAAACACCCGCCCAGTTTCTAATTGTGGGACCAACGCAAGCGGGAAAAAGTTGTCTTATAAGTAATTTATTGCAAAATCATCAGCTTATGTTTGACCCACCTCATAAAAAGGTTATTTATTGCTACGCGGCCTGGCAACCAAACTACGAAAATTTGAAACAATTGATTCCGGGAATTCAATTTATTCAAGGATTGCCAACCGCCGATCCGGACTTTTGGGAGACTCATCGCGATTCCTATCTGATACTAGACGATTTGGCTAGCCAATTATTTAAGCAAGCTCATATTGCCGATTTAGTTTGCGTGACGTCGCATCATTTAGGGTATACGGTCATTATTATTACTCAACAACTGTTTCCCTAAAGAACCCTATAGCTATTTGTTAATTGATTTAAAACAAGAAACTCCAGAAAACTTACGATTAAGATCGCGTGTTCTACCTCACGAATCGCCTATGTATGTGTATGTCGATTAAATTTAATTGTGATTTGAATAATGGCACCGCGCGTTAAACGTCGATCAGGAAAACGCTCCCGTCTCGTCGTAGCGCGTCCGTCAGCCAAATTTGCCAAATTTTTCCCTTATTTACAGAGTTTGCGCCAAACTAGATGTAAACAACGGCGAACCCTTTTAAACAATAGTAGCGCGCCTCAATTAAAGAGTATTCAAACAATTGGTAAGAATTTAAAGGGTGGGGGCATTTTTTTGAGTAAAGACCGTAAGAAACGGCTAGCAAAGTACAAGAAAATTATTAGACAACTCGGATCAAGTACCTTGTCGCAGAAAAGCAAAAAAAGCTCCTCTTGCAGCAATCAGGTGGTTTTCTTACGACGTTACTTGCAGCAATCTTGCCCTCAATTGTCCAAGCCATAGCTGCTAAACTATGAAACAAATGGTACTTGTACCGGCTACTGCCGTAACTTCAACAGCGGCGCAAGAATATTCAGCCTTGGACCGAGAGATTGAGGATATTTTAAAATCGCCATTGAATGCCTACAATAAATTATATAAATATTTAGACGCTTTTAAGAAATATTTAAGTATCGAGAAACAAATTCCATTACCTAAATTTGAAATTGTCAGTCCTTCGATGGCTAGCGCCAGCGCGCCGCCATTACCGGCCACCCCTAAAACGCCGCCGCGAAAAAAACAATTTTCATGGCCGAGCTCTGCAACGTCATCACCTTCTTCGAGCACATCGGGCAGTTCTTTCACTACGCCTAAACGAACCGAACCTCGACAAAAAGTTTTTAAAAGCGAAACGGCTGTTGGGACACCAACACAAGAAGAATTTTACCATCAATATGGACCAACCTATGTTGGCGATCTGGTAAAACGGCAAGCTGAATTTTTGGCAAATCGTTTGCAAAAGACATTTTTTACGCCAAAAAAGAGGACGAAACAGAAGGGGCCGTCGGTTATGAAAATCCGGACGACTCTTTTCAAGAAGAAATCGTCGATGAACTGGAGAATAGAGCAGAAGCAGACAATTTAACAGACATAGAAAACCTGTTTGATAGCGTCTCTGTCAAACAGAAAAAGAAAATACAAAAAAAACCTCGGAAAAAGAAAAGTGAACTTCAGAACCTAGGTCCACTGTTGCCACCTGGCGAACAGAGAAAACGACATGGGAAATGGCGTGATATTGATTAATAAAAAATGTAATATTCAGACAAATAAAAAATTGTTTTTATTTCGAACAATATCTGTGTACATGTTTTTTTAAATGTAAAGATAAATATAATAATATTTCGCGTTCTTAAATTGTCAATCAAAGTGATCCCGGACGGACCCCCATTTTTATAGCGACGGGCGACCTACCTTTAGTGCCTCCAGCCCTATAAAACGCCTGTTTTGCCCGGGACTCCTCGCGTACCTTTGAAATGGGTGGGGGTAGCGAGACACACATCTATATCTTTTAGGGTTAATTTATTTCTTTATTTATTTATTTATTAAGTATTTATGGCTCGTTTATTGTCTAGGGGATTAAGTTGGAATTATTATTAAGTTTAATTTATTTAGTTATATTTATTTAGATTGCTTCTGATTTAACGCGTTTTGGTTGCCATGCCATTTTAGATTAAGTAATTAAAGGGTAATTATGTACATTGAAGGGTCAATTTACTTACAGTTATTCATTATTAATAATGTTAATAGTACTTAACGTTTTTCCCTGGTAGGAATAGTTCCTCCCGCACTTTCTTGCATTCAGGCGATCCGGCAGTGATCAGGGGTAGTTCGCTGGGGGAACTTTTTGGAGCTTCTCTCGTGGACCTATTTTACTTCGTTCTCATCTTTTCTTTTTCGGAGTCAACTAGAAGGTGACTGTTTCGCTTTAAGTCTCAGGACCAACTCTCTCCTTTTCTCTTTTCCTTTTTCTTCGTCTTTCCAAAGTTTACGTTCCCCCTAGTTTTACTATAACCAGGGTACCACTAGCGTATCCCACGGTCGTGGTCAGCCTTCTCCTCTACTGATTTTCTTATCAGTCCACCGATCTTCTTGAACCCTTCGACCACTGCCAATGCCTTGTTTCCTCGCGCCATAAAGTCGCGCACCTTTCTTCTTACTCTTTTATATTTTGGTCCGACTCACTGTCGCCAACATCGCGCACCTTTCTTCTCTTCTCTTTAAGTCCGACTCACTGTCGCCATAGTTCAATTATTTTTGCCATTTGACCCTTTTACTTTTATACAGTACTACTATATAGGCAACCATGGAGGAGTGTTATATTTTAAAGATAGAATTTAAGGTAGGACTAAGATGTGCGTCGTGCTATTGTAAGGTTTGGTTAAAGGGTTTATAAATAAAAGGAGGTCCGGTACTGAGAATTCCCTGGCCAAAGAACACCCAGCCGGAGGCCCCAAGAAGTCCGTCGCCGTCTTAAGCCGACGCAGAACCACTTTGATTGTATAGATTTTTATTATTTGCTTTACCTTTTTAACTATTTTATATATATTGTACTATTTTCAACTAGCTATATGGTTTATTTTAATTTTAACGCTACAAAGTTTAAGATTCTGGTCATAGATGGTGTCTAATATCGTCTTTCTAGCCACGCCCTCGCAGCGAAGAACTAGGTACAGACTACAATGCAGACCACACAGTTGAAAAAATGGATGTTGAATTTGTTGTTTATTGTAAACAACTCGTTTCCCGTATCTTTTTAAATTAACCTTATAGAATCGTGGTGAATTTCCGTACGTGCAAAACATTTCCACCGTGTCATGGTTAACAAAAATTCCTATCCAATGTTCTCCGGCCTCTCCAGCTGCTTTATTATTAAATATGAAGCAAAATTTGGGCCTTTTAGGATGCGGGTAGATTTTTATTATTTGCTTTACCTTTTCAACTATTTTATATATATTGTACTATTTTCAACTAGCTATATGGTTTATTTTAACATTAACGCTACATCTCTCCCCCGTTTTAAGTCGATACGTCCCGTGAGACCCTTACGAATTAACCCAATTGATACCCACAAACAAAAAGAATTCCAAAAAAAGACAAATTTAAAAATCTTTCAATACCAAAAAGTGAATGAAATCAAAACGTTCATCAAACATGTTACGCAACATCAAACTATTTACAGGTGCACCAAATTACGATTTAAAATCGATTAAGTTGAATTAGGCCTAGAAACAAAAAAAAACAAAACAACAAAAAAAAATAAAATACGCGTGTGGTTTATTTGATATTATTATTATTCTTTTTTTGTTACTATTAACATTTGTATTATTATTATTATTACTTTTTCTTTCTATCTATTTATTTCTTGAGCTCAATTGCGCTTAACTCGGCCCGTGGTAGGGTCTCGAGGTCTTAATTTTCTTTTAACCTTTGGTACGGGGTCGTCTTCGGCCTCATGTAGGTTATCATCTATGCTAACTTCATTTGCGGAACTGTCAAGATCGTCATCTCGCAGGTTTAAGTCATTTCGCTCAATGTATGGCTTTAGATTCGACACCTTGTACATTCCCTTTAGGGGTTTGTTTTGGAGCGTTTTTAGCCTATACGTGTGGCGATAGTTTCTCCGCTATACGGAATGGACCGTCAAACTTTTTAGTTAGCTTAGTCGCGTAGGAATCTACGGCTTTAGATTGGTGATGGGTTTTTCTAACCACTAATTCACCTTCATTAAATTGAAAATCGCGATGGCGTTTATCGTAGTACGATTTTTGCCTAGTTTGGGATTTTCTAATCGCGTTTCGCGCGTTCCCCAAGGCTTCTTTAAGTCGGGAGATAACCCTCAAACTATAAATTTTTTCAACTTCTGGGTCCGCGTAGTGATCTGGATTCTTCTCAGTTATCAAACTTATCGCGGTCCTAATATTTCTCCCAAACATAAGATCGGCTGGGGTGTGTCCCGTCGATTCTTGTGGAGAAGTGCGAATAGCCATAGCGAATTGTTGTAGATATCTATCCCAGTCTCTATGGTCATCCTCATTTATGAAAGTGGCTATCATTGTACCTATTGTACGGTTGTACCTTTCTACTAACCCATTACTCTGCGGCGCGTATAATGAGGTGAATCTTTGTTTCACCTGAAGCTTCTCGAAAACTTTTTTAAACAGTTTGTTGCAAAAGGATGAGCCATTATCGCTTACAACGCAGGAAGGTAGGCCAAAGCGTGAAAACACGTCATCGACAAGGTGATTAACAATAGGTTTGGCTGATGCCGTTCTTAAAGGGAATATTTCCACCCATTTAGTAAGATAATCGGTGATAACTAGAATATATTTATAGCCTCTCTTACTCCTTGGGAAGGGACCTTTTAAATCTATAGAAATAACTTCCCAGGGATCTTTGATATCGCTGGGCTTCATCAGTCCAGCTGGGGCTATTGGTGGGATTTTGTGCGCTTGGCACTTGTCACATGATTTTACATATTTTGTTACATCTTGGGTGAGTCCAGCCCAGGTGAATTGGGATTGAACTCGTTTTAGTGTTTTCTTTATTCCTAAATGCCCGGCTGAAGGTATATCGTGACAGAGGTACAAGACACGAGCCTTTAACGATTTAGGAAGTAAAATTTTCATGTTATCGTTTGCTATAACTTTTCCCACGTCTTTAAAGAGTATTTCATTTCTAATTTCACATAGCGGGGCACTGCGTTGCACAAAGTCCCTTATTGATTTTTCATCGGGAAGGTTATCTTCCTCTAAATAGCTAATTAATGGACCTAAAAGATTGTCGTTTCTTTGAGCGGTAATTATCTCCTCGTTATCGAATTTAACAATCAAGGGTTCAGATTTCACCGGGTCACCTCTAAGCACTGCTACTGCACCCTCGGTTTCTGGAATGCGGGATAGGGCGTCTGCCACTATGTTGTCTTTACCGGGAACATGGGTGATATTAAAATCGAAAGCTTGTAGTCGCGCATTCCAACGGGCAAACTTGCCGGTTGGATCGGGCGCTGAATGTAACCATCTGATGGCGCTATGATCGGTAAAAACTTCGAAAGTTGTACCCTCAATGTATGGTCTAAACTTTTCAACCGCCCAAACTACAGCTAGACATTCCCTCACAGTTGTTGAGTATTTTTGTTCGGCAGCACTTAAAGATCGACTCGCATATTGAATTACACGCTTCTTACCGTCAATCTTTTGTGAAAGGACCGCGCCTAGTCCTCATTGGGACGCGTCCGAATGAATTTGGAAGGGGTAACAATAATCGGGCGAACTCAGAATAGGAGCGGTCGAGAGCTTTTCTTTAAGGAGATTAAAAGCTGTCTCCTGTTCGTCTGTCCATCTCCAAGGTGTATCGTTTTTCAATAGGCTATTTAACGGGCTGGCTATCTTTGAAAAGTTCTCGATGAACCTTCGATAGTAACTCGCCATTCCTAAAAACCGCCGCAACTGTCGGAGATTTTCAGGGGCGGGGAACTCTGACATTGATGACGTTTTGTCCGGATCTACTTGAACACCGTCGTCAGAAACAATATTCCCCAGTATTTTGCACTGTTTCTTACAAAATTGAGTTTTAGCCGCGCTTACGGTTAATCCTTCTTCCATTAGTCTATTGAAAACTTCTTCCAAGGTTGTAAGGTGGGTTTTAAAATCACTCGATGCTATGATAAGATCATCTAAGTACGCGCATACCCCATGTTCTGATAAGTCTAAAAATATATTATTTACCATCCTTTGGAATGTGGCTGGTGCTCCGGTTAACCCAAACATCATTACCGTGGGTCTAAATAATCCGCGGTGGGATACGAAAGCAGCCACATCCCGGTGATGTCTATGTAATGGAACTTGATGATACGCTGAGCGCATGTCCAGGGTAGTTATAAATTTTGGTTTATGAATTGAATCTAAATGTCGTCTATTCTCGGTAGGGGATAGGCGTCTTTTCGCGTGATTGAGTTAATTTTTCTATAGTCGATACATAACCGGTTCTTGTTTTCTTTCTGCCTAACTAGAAGCACGGGGCTTGCCCACGGGCTTTTGCAGGGCTCTACGATACCTTTGCTGATCATGTCATCAATAAGTTCGTCTATTATTTCCCTTTTTGCGGGTGAATACCGGTACGGTGGACAAGATATGGGCAGATGATCGCCCACATCGATATAATGTTCTACGCGAGAAGTTCTACCGGGGATAGTTGAGAATATAGATTTATATTGGTTTACTAAAGTTTCTAAACCTTGTTTTTGTTCGTTATCCAGTGCATCCACGGCATCCAATGCAGTTTTAATGCCGTCATAATCTGTATATTGTTTTGAATAGGCTAATGAATTACTAACTCCCGTTGTGGGCTCTGTTTCGTGACTAGATTTAAACTTAATGACCGGGACGTTTTCCGATTCATTGAAGTCATCATGCCACTTTAAATGGCCAAGACCATGGTTTATGATCATGCCAGTTGCTTTTAATAAATCCTTTCCAAGGATGCATGGATACACTGTATCAGAAGAATAAATTGCTTCGAATTCTATTTGTTTCCGTGGTAAACAAAAGGGTAATTTTACTGAACCTTCGGTGGCTAATAGACTACCGTCGGTTTGTTTTAATGCTATTATGTTTTTATTAGTTTTATATCCTAATTTTTATAGTAGGGGTTTTAATTGACTATTTATTATTGTATGTGTTGAACCTGAGTCCACTAACGCGACACACGGAATTTTATCTAAGTAGATGTCAAGAAAATCTTGGCCACCCTTTAAAATATTTGTAAAATTTGGACTCTCTTTTTTTAATGTTTTATCCGTGTTCGCGGGGCTTTTATGTTTTAGTGCTGAGATGCGGGCGGCATCCCGACCCTTGCGAGTTGCCCGCTCCTCCGTTTCCCGACGTTCTTTGTTCGTCTTTTTCGGGGCAAGAGTCCGATCTATGCCCGCTTTGGTTACAATTACCACACGTTAGACGGGGATTGTATGGTTCCGCATTAGCAAAATTTCGCCTGTTTCTCGGAGGTTCGCTATTTCTATACCAGCAATCATTCCAAACATGACCTTGTCGTCTGCAGTGCGAACACGACGGTCGAGGAGGGTTACTTGGCCGATCTTTTGGTCTACCTGGCGCGTTAGTGACAGGTTTATTGACGTTTGATTTTTGAGGGGCTGGGTTGACCGCCACAGGGGGTTCAATACTCTCTTGCTTTTACTTAGCCCTTTCAATTCTTTCAGTGGTTTCGGCATGGTCTGTAAAATCGCGTAGCGAAGTATAACTGTGCCTTTCTAAATGTATTCTAATCTCAGGCCTCATGTTCCGTCTTATTTTACGAATTTGTTCGCTAAGAGTTGGAGGAGTATTTAATTGGCCGAATAATTTTTCATTACGTCTAAAAATTCGCACACAGTTTCGCGTGGTTTTTGCATTCTTTCCGCGATTTTGTCTTGTATGAAATCGTCATTAGACGGTCTGTCAAAGGCTTCGCTAATCTTTAACTCAAAATGATCCCAGTCCCTGAAGGGTTGTTCTAAATAAAACCAATCTTGAGCTGGCCCTTGGAGCATAGAAGGTATCCAACTATGAATAAATTCTCGCTCTTGTACATTATTAGTCATGAGCATTTGTTTTGCTCTACGCAGAAATTGTTTTGGGCCAGGGTCTGATGGTTTCCCTAGATAAGTTGGTGTTGGTAAGGGGGTTTGCCACAAGAATGAGGGACCATTCACAAAGGTTTGATTTGATGCAGGTAAATTACTCACACTAGATCCTGAGGTCATGGGAGGTATTTGATTAGTTTGAATTGGCCCTATCGAAGGAGGTTGGGCGGCAGCAGATATTGGGGTATTCAAAGAATTCTGAGGATTGTAACCCGATTGGGGTACATTATTTATTTGATTTTGAACACCACTAGTTTGATTTAAGTTTGAATTAAAATTTGGAGCTACCGCGTTACTATTAACTATCGGGGCCGCATTCATTTGAGGTGGAGGTGCATTAGCACTGTTCGGATTTACGTTCGAAGCTTGATTAGCTAATAAGGTTTGAATTAGAAATTGTTGTTGTTGTTGTTGTGTTTTCGCCATGTCATCTAGGCGTTTCATGAGATTCGTTAAAACATCAGTGGGGATTTGGGTCATGTTAACAGCTGTGTTAGTCGCGGGTACATTACTAAGTGTAGTATTACCGCTTTGGCTATTCTGCCCACTTTGAACATTTTGAGTATTTTGATTAGGCTGTGATATATTACTTTGGGTGATGCCGCCTTGGGCCACACCACTCGAACCTATTCCACTATTACCAATTCTATTTGGGGAAGTACTTCTCGAATTTGGGGTGGAATTTGGGTTACTGTTATTTTGTGACATATTGTTGGAAATTATTAAACCTGCGGAAGACGTTGAGTTGGGTATTGCGTTTTTTTGGGAACGGTTTATATACCGGTCCTGTCTTAACACCTTTTGAGCAATTAATAGCGCAGAATCAAACCTACTATAGGGGTTCATAAAGTACTTTTTTTGTATTTCAATCGACTATAAGGCAATTGAACTCAAGAACTCTGCCCTCCTATTAGTAAACTTGCGCCTAGTATTTGTTTTCAAATTAAGGTGATAAATCAATCACATGAAAGCAACCTGTAAATCATTTTTAGCAACGCACAATATGAACGTTTGTATTTGTTTCATTCACGTAATTGGTTCGGATATTCGTTACTACTACTCCTATCTCATTTGTCTTCCTAACAGTTTAAAGTACCAAATTTAGTACATATTTCGCGTTCTTAAATTGTCAATCAAAGTGATCCCGGACGGACCCCCATTTTTATAGCGACGGGCGACCTACCTTTAGTGCCTCCAGCCCTATAAAACGCCTGTTTGGCCCGGGACTCCTCGCGTACCTGTGAAATGGGTGGGGGTAGCGAGACACACATCTATATCTTTTAGGGTTAATTTATTTCTTTATTTATTTATTTATTAAGTATTTATGGCTCGTTTATTGTCTAGGGGATTAAGTTGGAATTATTATTAAGTTTAATTTATTTAGTTATATTTATATAGATTGCTTCTGATTTAACGCGTTTTGGTTGCCATGCCATTTTAGATTAAGTAATTAAAGGGTAATTATGTACATTGAAGGGTCAATTTATTTACAGTTATTCATTATTAATAATGTTAATAGTACTTAACGTTTTTCCCTGGTAGGAATAGTTCCTCCCGCACTTTCTTGCATTCAGGCGATCCGGCAGTGATCAGGGGTAGTTCGCTGGGGGAACTTTTTGGAACTTCTCTCGTGGACCTATTTTACTTCGTTCTCATCTTTTCTTTTTCGGAGTCAACTAGAAGGTGACTGTTTCGCTTTAAGTCTCAGGACCAACTCTCTCCTTTTCTCTTTTCCTTTTTCTTCGTCTTTCAAAAGTTTACGTTCCCCCCAGTTTTACTATAACCAGGGTACCACTAGCGTATCCCACGGTCGTGGTCAGCCTTCTCCTCTACTGATTTTCTTATCAGTCCACCGATCTTCTTGAACCCTTCGACCACTGCCAATGCCTTGTTTCCTCGCGCCATAAAGTCGCGCACCTTTCTTCTTACTCTTTTATATTTTGGTCCGACTCACTGTCGCCAACATCGCGCACCTTTCTTCTCTTCTCTTTAAGTCCGACTCACTGTCGCCATAGTTCAATTATTTTTGCCCTTTGACCCTTTTACTTTTATACAGTACTACTATATAGGCAACCATGGAGGAGTGTTATATTTTAAAGATAGAATTTAAGGTAGGACTAAGATGTGCGTCGTGCTATTGTAAGGTTTGGTTAAAGGGTTTATAAATAAAAGGAGGTCCGGTACTGAGAATTCCCTGGCCAAAGAACACCCAGCCGGAGGCCCCAAGAAGTCCGTCGCCGTCTTAAGCCGACGCAGAACCACTTTGATTGTATAGATTTTTATTATTTGCTTTACCTTTTTAACTATTTTATATATATTGTACTATTTTCAACTAGCTATATGGTTTATTTTAATTTTAACGCTACAAAGTTTAAGATTCTGGTCATAGATGGTGTCTAATATCGTCTTTCTAGCCACGCCCTCGCAGCGAAGAACTAGGTACAGACTACAATGCAGACCACACAGTTGAAAAAATGGATGTTGAATTTGTTGTTTATTGTAAACAACTCGTTTCCCGTATCTTTTTAAATTAACCTTATAGAATCGTGGTGAATTTCCGTACGTGCAAAACATTTCCACCGTGTCATGGTTAACAAAAATTCCTATCCAATGTTCTCCGGCCTCTCCAGCTGCTTTATTATTAAATATGAAGCAAAATTTGGGCCTTTTAGGATGCGGGGGTAGTTTATCTACTGGAAAGCATCCTAAATAGTAGGGTCGCGTTCTTTTGTCGCAAGTTAAGAGAGCGTTTAACTGCGAAGTGTTCAAAATTTACTCTTGACAAGGCCCGTTTCTGGTAGGGAGACTTTTTGTAGTTCAGCACCGTAAAACACGCCTAGAATCTGCTCTCCTTTCAAATCAGCTACACGATAGACGGGTAGTGACCTTGGAATGACATCAACAACGCGAAATATTTCGTCAGTAAACGTGCCGCCCGAGCTAATTTTTCTAAAGACCCTACTGGCTATAGAGAGACGCACGTGGTCACCAACTTTAAAGGTCGGTGCGTATCGATTAATTCCGTTTGATTTCCCGTACAATTTATTCCAAATGATTGATTCGTTATCTATATTAACATGAGCCGGTGCAATTCCGATTGTTGAATGAACCCGTTCATTATAGGCTTGAGTAATTAAAGGTAAATATTTAACGTAATTTTTATTCCCCGTGGCCGTAATAACACGGGCAATTTGTTCTTTGATTGTTCTGATAAAACGTTCCGCTAGACTGGCTTTATGCTGACTCCGGGCAAAACGTATTTGCACATTGTGACGTTTCAAAAAGGAATCAAAGTTGCGCGAACTAAACTCTCCACCAAAATCGGTGTAGATTTTTAAAGGGATCCTCTCTCTAAATATTTTTTTAAAAGCTTCGATAACCTCGCCAGATGTTTTGTTTTTAAGAGGTATTGTCCATCCGTAGCGGCTTAAGACAACAATGACGCACAGAACATAGCGAATATTTTTATTAAAGCGTTTTAATTTCGGTAGATCTAACAAATCAGCTTGAAAAACGTCATCGATACTTGAGGCGTACACCTGATTGGTCTTGAATCGGAAGCGCCGAAATCGATGTTTCGTGTAGGCGGGTTGTTTCTCGAGAAAGGCGACTAATTTTGCTTTTGGCACATCCGGTAAGGCTTTTTGTAACCTCGCTAGCGACCCATAGGCGGCCGGATTAGCCACATCGTAATTAATTTTTCAAATTTTACCGTCCATATCTTAACAAGTGTAAATAACGACTAAATGGTTTCCCAATAAACAACTTTATTTAATACACACAAAGGTATTAAAAACAATATCCGTTAAACAAATACTATATATCTGTACATTTATCTTAATAGCCATATATCAAGGCATTCTTTAAATCGGCAAAACTGTTGACAAAATAAGCGTAAATATCCTCTTGATCTTCAATCCATCCATGGTCGGTCTCAAATTGATGCAAAATTTTCTCTCGATCCAGTTGAGGCAGCGCTTCGTGCAAATTTCGCCCGACTCGATCACTGAAATTTGTGTCAAATTCCGAGCAGCTTTGAGAGTGGCATATTTGTTTTCGACACTCGACATTGGCGCAAGTGGAAAAGACGTCAAACAAATTGGTGGTGAGCTCGTTTAAAATTAATTCGCGCATGCGACAGACAGCTATCCTTTTAGCCTTGAGAGCCTCGTCAATCAGCGGCTTTAAATCGATCAATGTCTGCCATCCTGTTTTGTTCAGGCTGAATCCTTCGCTTGTACTAAAGTTGAGGAAATAACGACTGCCGCTGCCTCGTTGATAGTATCGAAGATCGATTATAAGTTCATCTTTCGAGTTAACGAAGCATTCCAGTTTGATGCGCTGTTTGACGGGCAACCAAATATGATAACGAGATATTTTCCGTAAAAAAAGAACGTAAGTTCATTTTGAAACCGAAACAAAGCGTTAGGTTTTAATATAGTTTTTGTACGCGTATCCGATCTTTGAATTAAAATTTTAGGTTCAATTGATTCGACGACGCAAATGTCGAGCTTTGGCGTGACGGTGTGTACTTGATGCATATTGACGCGCGACTGATATTGTATTTATAAAGTTTTATTAGTCTTTTATACGTTGGGGTGATTATAAATAATTTCTCTGTTTTTAGATATAATTAATTGGTTGTTCGGAAATTCGGCCATGACAATGCACGTGACGTTTTCGGTTAGCGGAGAGCTAAATCTTAACGATAATCGCAAGTTACCAGTCTGGGGCATGGAATTTAGACCTAACGAAGCGAGATGTTCTCTACTCAAATCAAAAACAACGACAAAAAAGCCTTTCTTATATAAATCGTAAGAAATAATATTTCCTCTGTCAAGACCTAATATCTCGAGTCCCTAGAAAAGAGAATTGTAACATCTAACGTATTGATCGTCGTCGAAATTCGGCGTAAACGGGATATCGGGATAATTTTGAGAATTTAAAGAGAATTGCATGAAATCGAGCTTGAATTGTTGGAGATCCAGGGGGTTAGAAGTTGCTTCCCCTACATATTTTTTATTAGTAACGAAAGCCACAACAGTTCGCGAGGGTAATTGTCCGGTAAACAAGCTGTCCCTAATGAAATCCTGCGTTCCGGTGGTTATCAAGAAATTTTTCGTAACAATAGAGTTTACTTCGTAGAGAGCGTTTATTCCCGAATTTAACATCTGCGCGTGAGCTAGCTGCAGTTCGGGATTAACCTCAATTTCGCGCGTAAACAAGGTGCATTCCGTTAAATCAATCTTATACTTTTTGCCCGTTTCATTGTGATAGTAGCGAAATCCGTGGAGCTTCGATGAAGTCTAATTCGAACCTCGATATTGTCTAGCAAGAATTTAGGCGTTTTAAACATATCCAAAAATAATTCGCCAATTACATCGCACGTCTTTGATTTTGCCACGCGTTTAGCGCGACGACCAATACCATTATCTTCTTTATTGATATTGGCGTCTTCTAGAGCCGTAGCCGGATCGATAATGGTATCCAAATAATATAACATAGAAGAGTTGGCCGCCGTTTGTCAATAATTTAAAAGTATTTTAAAATAGGCCATATATGGGTACATATTATTAGGTTGCTGGACGGCGACGCCATTAAGAAATAATTCTACTTGACAAAATAGCGAGGCAATAATTAAATTTGTTACCGAAACTTTCTTTTCCGCATCTGGAACGGCCGTGCCGTCCTCGTGTAAAACGCGAAATTTTAATCTCAAAAGAGTTTTAGTCAAATCATGATAATTGTTAGAGGGAGGAATGATAAATTCTACATATTTAGCATTAGCTAGTGGGGCGATTGGATAATGAGCAGCCGTTTTAGTCCCAACGATATTATTATTCACCATTGGCTTTTCGAATACTTCAAAATCAGAGAGAACACTTTCGTAGGTCGACATGATTAGTCTAGAAAATCGCGTTTAGTGCGTCGCTTACGACGTTTGGTTCGGGCTGGTTTTTGCAGTCCTCTTTCGTTTTCGGCCCGTCCCCGTCTGAGTGTTGACAAACCGGTCCACGCCTTTATGTAGTAGGGAATTTATTGATTGTTTGACATTTCTTTAATCGATTCTCGAGGCTATATTCCGGGGTTTTGGGCATCGCTAATTACTCTGCTTGTTAATCCAACAGCTTCGGACGCTAAAGTACTAATGGCCGGCCTAATAAAGGGTGTAATTTTGCGCAATAAAGAATTGAAAATTCCGCCAACACTAAAACGACCCCCCGATTGGAAAACGTTCGCGTGTAAAGCCGGAAGGGACGATCCTCTTTGGAAAAACAGAGTATATCTATTGGGTGCCATCGCTCAAGTTCTATTGACGTCGACGCCTAAAAACAGTTTAATATATACTTTACCCACATTAAACGGGATATTTTCCCCGTAATCGGATTTCAATTCAATTTCAATTTCTTGTATATCGCTAGTTGAAATTGGATAAAAGTCGATATTATTAAATATTTCTTGATTCTCCTCGTCTAGCAGCGAGAAAGCCGGCATTTTTATGAAGCGTAACAGGGGGGCTTGACCCCCACCCACTACTTGCTGACGGATAATATTGGTATAGACAAACATGGCATCGACGCCTCTCATGATATCCGCGGGGTGATACGATGTCTCGTTATTGATATACCGATCCAATTGATTACTACTAAAACCTAACAGTCTCCCGAGACCTCGTCCGGGTGTTGTTTTGGGAAACAGGATAGAAACCGTATCGTATAATTTTGAAACTGTGACGGTTCCGTCTACATTTTGCGTAAATTTTAAATTTTTTCTATGCGTCGGCGACATGGCTTCGTTCATAGCACTTAAAACATCGCTAATATGATAATATACCCCGGGAGGAATCTCGCATGCAAAATTATCAACTCGTCTGCCTTGAGACCGGGGTATATACGGTTGGTCAGCCCTCGTTGGGTCTGCTGGAAATTTGTCAACATCGTATTCGCTAGTCCAAAAATTATTAGCCGCTGTCAGGGTCATTGATCTTAATCGGGGATTTACCAGAGCTACTCTCGAATGACTGTGTTGAAAAAATTCTCCCTCTTCGGGAATGTTAAATAACTGGGCCATTGGTCCAGCTACCGATACGCGAGCACCTTCCTCTATTTCAAGACGTACGTAGTATCTATTTTCCTCAGCTGTTTTGAGAATAAAGATTTTAAAATGCCGGCGAGGCATAAATTCTTGAACCCCCAATAACTCTTTAATAATTTTTAAATGTAAAGAGAAGGGGATTACAGCACCGGTCTCGGTATAATCACAGGTATATTCACACGCTGGTATTTTGATTTTCATCATCTCAGTTTTAGTAAAAAGATACATTAGCGAGTAGTGGACGCGATACGATACGCAGGTATTGTTAGTAGTTTTGAAATGCGTAAATTTACGCTCTTAAGGTTTAGTGGATAGAAATGTTCCCCCCACGTATTCATCTTCTAAATTTAATATATCCTGCAAATCCCCTGAAAATTTCATTTCAATTTTTGCTGGACAATGGACTCTAAAATAACGTTCCGGTCCTTGTTTAATAACGCTAAATTCGGCATTGTGCAATCTTAAAGGGTCTTTTGTCGAGGCAGCTTTGAGCATTTCGGCAATTTCGTCATATATTTTATAATCGTCAGGCAAATTTTGTTTCGCTTTAAACTCGCCTGACACTAAAAACAGTAAATAAATCCAAGGCTCTTCCCAGGGGGTAATGTGCTTTATTGTCTTATTGACTCGATATTCCAGGTAAGCATTATCTTTGTCTATGGTATATTCTTGTAACGAGACACTCAAGGGACGAAACTTGTGTTGTCCGGAATAATATTTATTGGGGTCGACGGCGAGCAATTTAGCTAATTGGGGAGAATATTTAATTTCAGCCCATTTTGGTGTTTGCAGATAATACATAAGATTACCACCCCAATTAGTTACTTCGTGATACGTTACTTTAATTTTATTTATTACTAATTGGTCTAAAGTGCGGGCGACCGCCCGATAAAGCCCTTCGGCGTTTTTTTCAGAAGTCTCACTGGCTTTAAAAGTTTGCGGTAGAAATAATATTGTGTAATTGTCATAATCTTTGGGTTTAATTGGCTCGGGCTTTTTTGCTGGCGGATCAACCGGTTGCGGGAACAAGGGTTTTTCATCAACCGGTGGTGGGGAGGGGGTCGGTAATATGGGTAGCTAAAAAGTAGAGGATGTTGTAGAGTCTGGAGATTTTGAGAGGTCAGGCTTTGACGGGTCGGGTTTCGATAGGTCGGGTTTCGGTAAGTCAGGTTTTGATGGGTCTTTAAATATATATATTTCCTCAACCTCCGTTGGCGAGGGGGTGGGTGTAAGTGGTTCAAAGGTAGAGGGTTTTGGAGTTTCGGGTGCTGGAATCTTTGGAGTCTCGGGTGCTGGAAGCTTCTGGGAATCTGGAGCAGCAAGATTCGTCAGATCTGGATTAACAAGCTTTGTGGAATCTGTAGTGGGAAGCTTCTGGGAATCTGGAGCAGCAAGATTCGTCAGATCTGGATTAACAAGCTTTGTGGAATCTGTAGTGGGAAGCTTCTGGGAATCTGGAGTGGCAAGATTCGAGGGGTCTGGATTAACAAGCTTCGTAGAATCTGGTTTTGGTAACTCGGGCTTTGGTAACTCCGGTTTTGGTAGGACAGGTTTTGGTGGCTCAGGAGTAGCAAAAGTCGGGGGGTCTGGATTAACAAGCTTCGTCGAATCTGTAGTAGGAAGCTTCTGAGGATCTGAAGTAGGCGGGGTTGGTTTATTTGTTGTAGTAGTACCAGTCGACTTTGTTCTTGTAATAGGAGCCGGCTTAGTCGATGTTGGTGGGTCCGGTTTAGACGAGGTTGGAGGTTTCAGTTTACTCGAAGCTGGAGGTAACGTTTTAGATGGGTCAGGCCCCGGATATGTTGGATAATAAGGCTTTGGTTGGTCAGGCTGTGGAGAGTTTTGATTTGGAATAGTTATTTTGGGTAGTGGTGGAGGGGTTATTTTTGGTGGCTGTGGTTGTACAAGTACTACGGGTTCAGTCGTAGCAATAGGTATCGGAAGAAAAGGCGTAGTTCGCGGTAAAATAGGTATAGATGACGATAGAAGTTTATATTCCGGTTGAGGTTTTTTCTTATTGGCGGAACTTCATGGTTTGTTTTACGTTTAATGACTGCCTTAGGAATGTACTTGTAATCAAATTTTTTTAAAACTATCTCCAACATTATCAATTTCGATTTCCACGTAATTGTTAGTGTAATTTAAACTTATTTTTTTAGCATGCTTTGATACAGGAAATTTGGATATATAGGGAACATCTTCGTAATTATTCTCCTTAAACTCGAATAAGGTAGATAAAGGTGAACCATCTGGTATTCTAAACCGTATGTTCTCTTCTCCTAAAACTTGCAGGTAAACGGGAAAGTTTGTATCTAACTGTTTTCCCAGGGCCCCGTCTTTAAATTTATTCACTGATTTAAAAGGTAATTTGCCTTTTAAATACGTATGACTGTTTACATCATCATTTAAAAGCTCGACAAAATTTTGGGGTAGTTCGTACTCTTTGGTTTTAGTATAACGATTAACGGGTATCTCTACTTTTTGATATTCAATAGGCTCTCGAACAGCCGCATAGTTGTCACGATTTGGGTCACTTACGACCTGAATTTCAAACTTGTTAAACTCTTCGCTTATATTCACCCAGTGATTTGGAAATATGATTTCCGCCAACCCAACTTCATAATCACTACTCAAATTTAAGGGCTGATGCAAATAATTTTTAAAACTTGACTGGGTATTGTTTGGATATATATCTAGACACGTATTAGACGCTTAAGTTAAAAAAGTCGTCATTCATGACTAACGCTTGTTTGTCAACTAACCCCAACTTCTTACACTAACGTTATTTTATACATAAAAAGATTGTCCATGGTTCGGTGGACTGGCCAGGATTCGAACCCATCATCTTTTGGTTATCACATTAGTAAACCGTGCCTTTGCCCATCGAACCATGGACAATCTTAAAAAAACACACCGTTTATTTTCATCAAAACGTTAAAATTCTTAAACTTTTAAAGTCGTTACCTTTGAAACATCTACGTGGATGGGTAATCAAGCCAAAAAAAGGACCACGCCCTGGCTAGTTTCATCCGGTTTGATGCAGTTATTATATAAGCCGTCCGGCTTTAATAGTACCTTAAAGGGTGGAGTCGGTAAAAAATACTTTTTTATCTTGAAAGCATTGCCTCGAAACCTCTTTTAAAATTAAATTTGCCCTTCGTATTTTAGTATATAAGAGCCGTGTTTCGAAAAGAAAGTTATCAGTTGCCTGACTACGCTCTCATGTTAACCGTGTGCAGTACTATTTTTACGATGATGTCTTCCTCCAGTACTATTTTTACGATGATGTCTTCCTCCAGTACTATTTTTACGAAGATGTCTTTCTCCACCGCTCCTCGACTCACACAACAAAAGTCGTGTGAGAAGAGACCAAATGTCTCTTCTCGGGCATAGCTTGAGAAGAGACCAAATTCGATTCATGTGCCTCGATTTACGCAGCTTTTTGTATAATCTTTGGGGTTACATTTGGCTGCACAAAAAGTTGCGTAAATTTGTGTAAAGTCGCATTTTTCATCCCGCCACTCAACATCGGCCATAGTTCGGGACCAAATGCAAGAGATTTACGTCCGAAATCCGGAGAATTTGGTCCCGGACTAAGAAACCGGTTGGAATGATGTTGAGGAGGTTCATGAATCGACCTTCATTGCGGTGTCATATGCGTGCATACAACTGACTATCGCAATGAAGGACAAGTTCTGGCGCCAACAACCAGATCTGGACAAGAAGACCAGCCCCCACAGTGGCTCGAATGTAATTTCCTTCGGGAGGTAAAGGGCCAACGAAGAATTTTATGGGACATGGCACGTAAAAGCTCACAAGCCCTGCCCTCCGCATAAAGTTCTGCGTACCCTGCACGTTGGAACACGTTCTCTTCAGTGAGGCTCTACTCGGAAACTTGACTTCCATGTCCTTCTCAAACTTAACAATTTCACGACATCAACGTGGCTCTCGATAGATACATTTAGAGACCAAGAAATGGCGGAAAACAACCAGTCAAAAGGCCCAAGATATTCGAGAACCAACGGAGGACTTCATTTAAAAGGTCGTTTTCTAACAATCCACGACTACTCTGCTTGTCTTTCATCAAAATTCATCCGGCAGCGTTTCTGCCACGCCGCGCCACTTAACGTCGGCCACTAGTATGCACGAACAATGATTACTGATGGTGGTTGACGTAATTCACAAGGTCTTGCAAACTTACTTTATGGATACGATTCGAGATCAAAAAGTGCTAAACAACAACCTGTTTTGTTTACCCCGGAAGTAACGGTTAATAATTTATGATTCAACATGTAACATGTTTTTCTGTGTTGTGGGCGAACAAACCCTCAAAGAAAAGAAGTATTAACCAATATTTTTGTTATATCTATATTCTTGTTAATCTGTTATCTTATTGTATATACTATTTGGTATTGTTATTAAAATTTCTTTATTTATATATTTGGCTTTGTTTCTCAGACATTTTAAAGCTTTATTTGTTATGGCGGGAAATTCAAACGGGGATCTGGCAAAAATACCTGGACTGGTTTATTAAAAGAACTACACCCTCCGAAGGTTAAGCCGAGCTTGTTTTGGGGGGAAAAATGGGTAAAACCCCTCTAAAGAGTCATAGCATGCTGGAAGGTAGGGTCGATCAGGTAGGAATTTAGCTTAATCTTGGGTTGGAAGTTTGGTGGATGAGGGTCTGGCAGCCATCTTGGGGTGGCGGCCATCTTGGATCCGTGGCTATTTGTATAGTCCCTACTACTAATACTTTACTTGTTTCAGTGCCTCCAATTTGTTTTACAGCAGCTAGTATGTGTACACTTAGGACCTTATTTTGAATTATTGAAGACTTCTATCAACATTATTCGTCGACTAACAATTTGAACTATGAAAGCTGTTCCGAGAGCGCATTAAGGCTTATCAGAGAAATCCGCACTTCTCTCGGAACTTTCACTTCTTTTGAGTTTAGCCAATTTCACATCACTTTTATTAGGATATGACCTAATTTTAACCCAGATAATTTACACGATAAGTACCGAGTGCCACCCGACCCCGCGGTCCTCGAACAAATGAAATGAAAATTGATTGCTGAGTAAACTAGAGAGACGAGAATTGGGAAAAGGTGATTTTGGCAGCGTGCTTGCCAAAGCAGGGGTAATATAGAAGAGATAAAACATACTTACTTGAAAAAGCATTACATTCTTTTGCCTTTGGGAAAATAAAATTTTGGTCCTAGTAAAAAAATATGTAATTGGCGATTTTTAATATTTTAATGAAATTGAAAGACATAAATTAAAAAAGTATATTTATTTATATTTAAATCAGTGTGCGTTGAAGAGAAAAGATTTCCCATTTTAATAAATAATAACACTCAAAGCTATGAGCTGATAACATTCTTAAGTTTAACTCGAATTAAATTAATTGGCTACTTAAAATTGTATTTCAACTCTTAGGCAACCCGAAAACCATAAAAATATTTTCCTTACATTTAATGGCTTTATTTTTAATAACCAAGTTCTCATATCAACACACCAATCACCAAATAAAACGCTTTGGTCCCATTTGACAGAAGGGTCATATTGTGGTGTCCCATTCGACCAAACTTAGCCAAAAGATGTGATTTTAATTACGATATAGTCCCATTCTATTCAACTGCAAGACCACCTACTGTGTTTTTTTGCATTAAATATATTTTTATCCTTATCAATACTTTTTAATATTTTCAAATGTTTTTTAAACATGACTTTTTATTTCCGTTTCAATCTATATTAATATTAAAGCTACTCAAAAAAATAAATATGAGTTGAAACTGTATTAATGCAGTTATTTCCACTACGTTTTATCTTTGGTGAAAGTAACCTAACCTTAACGAAACCAAAATATTAATATTTAAATTTTGAGTTTACTAAATGTAATGAAAAAACTTCAAGACATTGTTGGAACTGCCATTAAGACCAAACTTAATTTTACACACAATTTGCTTATCATTTCTACATGTTTTTTTTTCACCTTGCGTTTCCGTGACGGTCACTCGTGTTTTCTGTCTCTGCTCGTCCCTGTTTTTTAGCCACATCGTAGTTTACGATAGGCTCTTAATTTGACCTGAGCTGTAGTAGTTATAGTAGTAGTAATATTGGTAGTGGCCGGGGTTGTATTTTTCGTTACCGTTTGATTTTAGCTTAAAAGGAATTCGATAGTACCTCAACCCACCCATAGGGGTATTATTATTATTGGGGAGAGGGGGTGCTCACGTCCTTGCACCGATGCCAGAGGCATATTGAGCACCCTCGTTTTCAGGCCTTGAAGAGACCCATGGCCGCGGCGTAACGTAGAATTCGTTCCACCGTCATGGAAGAGAGCCGCGAGGGCTCCACAGTATGTGAATCAAAGTGACCTAGTCTGAGTGAGGCGAAGTAATCGCACTCACACAGTATGTGAGAGGGAGTTTCTTCCTTCTCCCGGCACGACCGGCGGAGAGGGTTGTCAGCAAGGCCCATCACATGAAGGTGTCTATTTAGCCGACAGTGTCCGGTCAAAATACCGGTGGCCTGCCTAATATCCCATCTGCTGAGCGCAATAAGGTACCTAGCCCGAGACCTTCAGGGGCCATTGACAAACTGTTTCGTCTGTCTCTGGCCCTCCATATTATTCCAGAGCTGATTATAAATGACAGTCAATCTTCGTCTAACGTACCCGTAGGGGAAGGGGACGACCGGCGCCGATCCCAAGAACTTGGCCTCCGCCCTTTTCAGATATCTATCTCGCAGCCCTTTCCATTTAGTAGCCACTTTATTTTATTATTACATTTGCAAATATGAAATATTATATCTAGGCACATTATATGAAATAACTATACTTACCTTAACAATTGAACACTGTTGCAATTGAACTCATTCTATTGTATATCTTTATAACTAGAATTTCCTATTTCTTCAACCAACATTTCCGTCCGAATCTAGTTTAGTCATAATCACAGTATTATCACAGTTCTCTAATCAATCAATTTGGATCAAATGATTGTTAAACCTCGGGTTGAACACTGAAAATTTTAAAGTGGCAGCTCCATAGTAAACACGCGCCCAGTGCTAACCACATGACTAGCATACCCTTAATGATTGGTTTGTGCCGTTGGGAAAATTTGCAAAATTTGAAATAGGATTAGAACCCGCAACGTAAAATCGCGAAATTCGCCAAAAAAATGAGATAAATGTTTCCTCTTCCGCGAAATGTTGCGAAAAACGCAGAAAATTTCGCTCAGTGAAAACCAAGTATTGTTAGAAGATAGTGGATATGCTGATGCGAGAAAAGAATTATGCTACCAAAAATATAGATCTGAATGGGATCATTTTCTGTCTTTGTTGGATCATGAACGAAATATTGAACAATCCAGGACATGCCTTTAACGAAAACACCCGTCTAATATGTGTAGCAAGCAACTAATATAGCCCCTGTCGAAACAATTTCATGCTCGCGGAACTACGTCATTTTAATGACAGAATTAAATGTCACGTGACAGGTTGGCTATCTATGGCAGTATACACGAATTAGAGACGATATTTTGTAAACAGAGAGAAATGATATAAATACAAATTATCACTGTTACAGTATGAAAACCAGCGGTGCTTTTTCTTAACTCGTTTACCTAAATAACGACCAAGAGTAAACCGGTGATTACGTTTTACGCCATTGAACTTCAAAAGTTCAAATATTATGCTTTATTTGTTACATTGATGGCGTTAGCAAAACTGGAAATAAAAGCTTAAGTTTGTCCCCAATCTTTTTTCTCTCTCTCTAGAGGAAAACTTACTGTGTTTGTTTCTGTTGTACCCTTATTCCATTAGGATCTTACTACTGTTGGACATACCACACCACTTAATTCATCATCTTTGAGCAAAGCTATTGGAAACTCAGAAGAAATGTAAATAGTTGATAAGGTGTGTTTTTGGTTAATGAATTACGTTTAGATTTATTTAGTAAATGGTTAACGGATTAGCGGTTGTTTCACAAAGAGGAAATTCAAGACGCATATGAGGAAGAAGCTGTCACCATGAAATTTAACGAAGTTGAGTGCTGTGCTCTGGAAGAATTCAAGGAAGATACTGTCACCATGGAGTTTAACGAAGTTTAGTGCTGTGCTTCGGAAGAATTCAAGAAAGATACTACCGCTGTCGTAGACCAAGCAGCTCAGGGACCTTATTCTCTAAGGTCCTTTTGGAGGAATTTCGATCCGAATCTTTTTATTCGGAGTCAATTTCTCCGTATGAAAATAAAACGTATTCTGTACGCACCTTATCCTAACCATACGGTGATAACCTCTCCGAATCATTCGGCGGCCGTAAGAGACGGCCCAATCGGGCATTCGGAGTTTTTACCGCCTCTCTTCCCTCCATCAATCTTAGATTCGCGGAACTTTCGCCGGAGTTTTCTAGTATTTTTCGTTTTTTTCCCCGTACCTTGGCTGCGGTTCATATTTTTATTTAGTATGGCTGCTTTGTTTTTTCAACTCAAGCTTCATCGTTTGCGATTTGAACATGGTAATCGCATTGCCCGTCGAGATTTTCGAGTTCAAAGGGTTTTTCGAGACTTAAAATCAAGCGTGGGCAAAATTTTAGGTTAAAGCGGGAGCCGGGAAATGGCTTTAGGCCTTGGCGGGCCTTGGCGAAATCTACAAGGTAGATCGACGGCTTTTTGGTAGATTTAAAGGTAAAAAACGTCGTTGAATTTATCCTACATTTAAGGGATAATTTCGCGAGATCCAATTACTCAACACAGATTTAATTGTTCATTTTAATATTTTTCTACCGGGGCTTCTAAGTTAGAGCCACCTATTTTTGACCAATTGCATCAATTATTAATAAATACTAGATTAAATTTGTTTATTTCGTTTAGAATCTATTTAAATTATTAAATTTTGGTAGGTGTGTAACCATTGATAGAGGGTTAATGATCTACATTAATGAATTTCTCATAATGTCACGAGATCCACACAATTGGATTATAATTTGCGATTAATTAACGTTGTTATTCTAGGTTCTCATTGCCTCATATTAAACCCTACTAAAACTTGCGCTAAGTTTCATTCAAAATTCGATGTATATTAACTGTTGTTTAGCGTGTTCTTTAATACCCATTTTAAGAATAAATAGTTTTTTATCAAAAATAAATAAATAAAAAAGGAAAATAGCACTTGTTTCTATCTTAAGAAAAGAAATAGAAAAAGAGAAAATTTGCTTTGTATTGAATGTGCTCCCAATACAAAGACCATTTCCCAAAGTTTCCACTCCTTGAGAAAAACCTACGTTTACATCCCTTCAATTTGAAAGCGCGCCAAGTAAAATTGTCCAATAAAGAAAAAGTGGGCGTCAAAAAGTACCACGTGGCTTAAGAGGAAGTGACGTCCATTTGGATTGAGAGAAAATTTTCGAAGTATCCGAATGACGATAAGGATTGGGGTTAGAGAATACGGTTTGTTCGGTCCACTCCGAATGAGCCCGATCCGAATCATAAGGATTCGGAGTGATCCGAATGATTTTCGATTTTTAGAGAATAGCCTCCCAGTATGCTGAAAACGAATTGGATTTTCAACACTTCATGGCTAAAATGTTAGAATATCAAGTAGCAAACCCTGTATCTTGGGTATTTTCGTATGAAACTTATAGATTGAACTTGTGCAAGAGCAACCTAAGTGTTTAACAGTCCGATTAGAGGTTTTTGAGACTATGGCAGTCTAGATTTTTTCATTTGGCAAAGAACGAACTAGATTTGAATCATAAACTCTTTGCGACCTATGGAACTTCCATTTCTTCATTTGGAAGGTTTTTGAATTTGTTGGATGAAATTGATTTGGAATGGACCGTATGCTGGGGAATTGCAGCTAACATAATTGAACCTTATTTTCATTCTCAAATTCGTTTCGCTCATTACTCTCACCAATCTAACAGCCTTCGGTCAGACAATTGCCAGTATTTAACTGCTAAGCAAAATAACTATTGCCAAAAATGCAGCTTACTGCGAAGACTTTTTTGAAGTGAATTAAGCGCAAGAAAGCAAGTGGTGTTGTCCCAAAACAAACCAATGTAAGAATCCTGAATTCTTATCAAGTTCGAGTTAGAAACGAGGCTCTAAAATTAGATAATAAAGCCCTTCATAGAAAAAACAAGTCATTGTTAATGAAAATTCACCGCTTAATTGAGAAGTATGGAGTAGAATTGACTCTGGAAGAGAATAACGAAATGCAATAGTCAATTAAAATTAATCAGGTTGAAAAGCCTGAAAAATTTAAAAGATTCTTCTTGCAACAGCAGCTTCGCTTGGCCAACTCTAAATGCAATAGGCCAAAAAATGGCACCCTGCTATAGTTCATTGGTGCATGCATATTAAGAGAAAATCTGCTAGCACTTATGAAACTTTAAGGCAGGCATTCACACACCACTTGCAGGACCTTATATAACTATTCAAAAAACTTCGAGCTGATAGGCGATTTAAAAAGGAGATTATATATGAAATGAGAGACGCAATTAAATAAGACACTCTAAGTGAGCATAAAAATATTTTTCCCTTATGATATATTAAATTAGCATTAAGCAGGACCTGATATACCGAGTCAATACTGGAGAAATTGTCGGGCTCACTAATTCCAACGATAGCCAAAACAAGATAAAAAAGACTGGTAACGGAACCAGATGCAAACAAACCTCTGGAATTAGCAACTCATGTCATGCAAATCATGATAAGAAGCTTGACTGGAAATTTTAAATACCGTTATGCATATTTTCCCTGCGATAAAATGAAGGCTGATGAGCTTTACAGTGCCATAATTGAAAGTTCGAACTATGCTCTTTTCAATTATTTTTTATACTCATCCGCCCTATTAAAATTTATGGCATTTTAGGCAGTCGAAAACATCTGGAAATTTCAGTGCTATAACAAATTCGATCGAGGTACTCGATACCAACAATCAATACTCATCCAGGATCAACAGAAATTGCAAATGCCAAGATGAAACCTGGGAATTACAACTGAAAATCTATTGTTTTAGGCTTTTTCCACCTCCAGCTACGTTTTTCTTGGTGACATGATACATTTTACATGTAAACTGGTATATCAGAGCAGTTATGTCTTCATTTTCTGTGAATTGGAATGTCTCTTTTCAAAAAGGCAGATGGGCTCTCCAATGCCTAACCAGTCTGATGCGCACAATATAATTAGTACTGCATGATGCGGCTACACACCGCTTTAAATAAAAAACCACCTCTATTAATAGATTTTTGACGAACAGAATTAACGCCTAATACAAAGTTATATTTTAGTAAAGATTGTGAAGTTATATTATTGAAATATAAAATTATACTTTGCCTACCTTAAACTACACTATATTACATATTAAATACTTTAATAAACTTCCATTCCAAGGTTTCGTTACCGAGATATAGTACACTAAACCTAAACATGTGGGAATTGGGAAAAATAGTCTGCTTTTTGAATGTTCACGAATTAGATGGCATTAAGTACCTAAACATAGAGGTCAAAGGTTATTCACTGAACTTTGACAATGATGTACAAAATTTACTAACATCACACCCTACGTTCAGTGCCAAGTTAGAAGCTAACTGAACCAAACCACTTTCTTTCCTTGCTTGCATGAACTGCCAATCTCAGCAATTTCGCATCGAAAGCAAAGCTGCCAATAATAAACCAGAATCCAGTTCTCTACGGACCAATGAGCGACTATAATCCAAGTGGGAACGGAAGGCTAAGCCTGTAGAATACGGCGGCAGGAGTAAATTATTTGAATAATTGGAAAAATATTTTTAATTTTTTTATATTTTTTTTTAAATTACTTAACTCCCATGTTATGAATAGTCTCCCCTGATGACGGTATAATAGTTTACCGAAACAAGTCGCGTTTCATAATTTAATATTCGTTTTAAATAAAAATTTCTTGTCCACGGAATATTTTCGTTGTTTTAGCCTTTGAAAAATTCTTATATTAAAATCTCAAGTATCAGAATAATTTTTGGTTGAAGTTACCGAGGAACTGCTATTGCAGGTAGAAGCATCTAAATGACTTATTTTGATTGGAGCCGGATTCATCATACTTGTATCCGATTTTTCTTTAAGGACAGTTATCATCGTCATTTTCATCAGACAATATTTCCCTGTTTTTAAATTGGGTATTAATACTATGCTATGTAATTTAAACTCTAATATTAGAAACCTACTCGGTTTCAGTGCTAAATTTTTAACAGAAAATTGGCCATAGCACTGTTACTAATTGACACTGATTCCCCATCCGCACCTGAAAATATATCTCCTGGCTTTGACACTGAATCTCCATTGGAACATGTTCTATATAATAATTATTTTAGTAGAAGTGTAAACTAGCTAAAATATGGTCTTCGTTACTGTCTGTCTAGGTTCCATCTTTGCCCTTAGAAACTGTCAAGAACTGGATACAAATCCCTCTTTGGAGCGGAAATCTCATCGGCCCCAGCACCGCTTTTCGGTATCGATCTCTGATAGCTCGACGACATTGTAAGCTTCTATACCAAAATTGAACCACAATCATAATTCAGTAACAACCAACGACTCCAGGTTAAGGTATTAATTACAATTGTACTATTTATTTGTTATGTGAAACAAAGTCCCTATCGCAAACCATGCTCGTTCTTTCATAAGCGTATCTTTATAAAACTAATGTTTCACATCAAACAAATATTCACATTTTAGTACGTCTTCCATCATGAATAGTTCTTTGTTATAGCCAAACGTTTTTCGTCATTGTGTCCTTTGGAGCAAATAATGCAATAGGAGTTGGGCTTGGAGTGGGAGCTCGAACAGCTTGGGCCTTGGGGTTCGACGTGTATCTTCTTGGTGTCATTTTAAGGAAACTATACTCGTACTAGCGGAGTGCAGCGGCAAATTAATCTGAACAAATGTAAAGTTTCAAAATCCTTAAGTTCACAACATACCGGAGGAATAAATATAATTCTTTCTGAAAGTAAAATAAAATGGCCACTCGCAATCTACTATATAACGTAGTTACCCATGACGTCAAATTGAACGTCATAACCAAACAAACAATGTTTATTGGTTATCAAAATAATCTTTCGTCGGGGTCCATTAAGTTGGCCCCTCCACCCAAAGTTAGGAGGAAGGTAATGTAGGCAAACGATTGCGCTCTTCTTGCGCTGCAGTGCGCCACCATTTATTTTATTTGCGCCACTATAGTTTACACACAAGTTGAAAAATAAATTGGGGGGGGGGGCAAATTAACGAACAGCCCCACCACCCAAAGGTAGGAGGAAGGTAATGTATGCAAACGATTGCGCTCTTCATGCGCTGCAGTGCGCCATCATTTTTTCTACATGCGCCACTATAGTTTAGACACAAGTTCATAAAGAAATTGGGGGAGGGGCAAGTTAACGAACAGCCCTTCCACCCATAGGTAGGAGAAAGATAATGATGCAAACGATTGCGCTCTTCGTGCGTTGCAGTGCGCCACCATTTGATCTACTTGCGGTTCAAAAAGAAGATGGGGGGTCCAGTTAACGAGCAGCCCATCGGTAGAAGGAAGATAAAATATGCAAAAGATTGCGATCTTCTTGAGCTACAGTGCGCCACTATATTTTAGAAAATAGATAAGGGACAAGTTTTTGAGCTTCCTGCACATAGTTTGCTAGAAAACCAATAAAAAGTACGCTAAGGTAAAACAAAATGTAATTTTTTGGGTTTTTTATTTTCACCGGTTTGCAATTCCTAATTTCAGTGTTAAACGTAAAACATCAATGTTGTGTCGTTGACTAAGGAATTTGAGTGGAATAGCGAGAATTCTTTGAAAGGGCTTCTAAAGCGCTAGCGCAGTGGCGTGATCGAGTGGGCTGTGGTTCAAGAATTCAGCCACGGCCCACTTGGATTCTCACTAAAGCTCGCCATTATGGCCCGCCAACTTTGGCCACCCTCTATGTTAAAGCGAGTACCAGCAAGAAGTCGAAATACATACCAAGCCGGGACAAAAATTGACGAGCTAAAACTCGCTTCTAATGCATATTCCTATGGAAAATGATTTTGAAAATGAGTTGTGTCCGTAATTGTGTTGAGTTTTTCAAATGTTTCCGATTTCTATCAACTCTGACCTTTTTATGAAACGTGAAGAGCTTCACTTTGAGCCTAAACTTATAATTTTTCATCCATTATTTCACTCTCAATAAATTTTTAAACTTGAAATTTCAACTTCAAGGCGGAGATGAAGCCAGGGCTTAGGATTCGGACTTCGTAATTTCTCAGCCTTGAAGTTGAAATTTCAACTTTAAAAATTAATTGAGAGCGAAATAATGGATGAAAAGTTATAAAATGAGGCTTAAACTGAAGCTCGAAACTTACTTCACGTCTCATAAAAAGGTAAGAGTTGATAGAAATCGGAAACATTTGAAAAACTTAACATAATTACGGATACAACTCACTTTCAAAATCATTTCCCATAGGAATAGCATTAGAAATGAGTTTTCGTTCGACAAAAATCCCATGGCTAACTGCACTGTCTGCAACGAATACAGCAGAGCACAACAAAAAGAACCTTTAATTCACATTCCACTCCTATCCTTGCCGTGGCAAAAACTCGCCATGGACATTTTTACGATCACGACGGCCGGTGAAATGTACCTGGTCATGGTTGATGTCTACTCAGACTTTTGGGAGGTCGACCAAATACCAGGTGGCGCAGCTGACACCTTGGATGAAGAATAGTTACACTTGGATATATCAGTCGACAAATATTTGGACCACAAATGGCTTACGCGACCTTCGCGCCGCGTAGTGTGAAAATCTTGAAACTCCCGTAACAAACAAGAAACACGTGTTTAGTTTAGCCAAGGCCTAGGGCTATTTAAACATCAACTTTACTGGTTTCTTTTATTATAGAAGGTAATTATATTTAAAGTATAAAGTCAACTACTATAATAATTAGAAGAATAATAGTTCATGTTTAAAAGTTCCATAATAATAAATCACCGCATAAACAAAAGCCACTGAAAACGATCTTAACCCTAACCGCCGTTTATTTTTCAAATTCAAACGGAATCAGAGCAGAAGACGTAACAAACGGAAACCAAAAAATAATCATTTCCGGTAAAAACAGCTTGTCACGTTACCAAATTTCGAACCCCTCTAATGCGCATCTGCGACCGCGGCCAGAAGCACACGTTATACTACGAGTGATATATCCAAGTGTAACTATTCTTCATCCAAGCTGACACTATTGTTGAGATATGCAAGAAACATTTTAGTCGATTCGGCATCCCAGAAACTGTCATCACCGACAATGGCCCACCATTCAACAGTATCGTGCTCCAAGAGTTCCGAATTGTGGGGTTTTCAACACCAAACCTCATGTCCTTACCACCCACAGGGTAACGGCAAAGCGGAGTCCGCGGTCAAGATTGCCAAAAGATGGTAAAAAACTTGAGCGTTGTAAAGACGACTTCTACCTAGCATTATTAGACTGGAGTAACACCCCCACTGATGGTGTCAACTTCAGTCCGTCACAACGGCTTCAATCGCGTCGCTTACGCTCCCTCATGCCTATACTCCAACTCTAAGCTTTCTCCACAAGTTGCTACCGACGTACTGGACAAACTCACAGCTAAACTTGAGCAGAGTAAGGAACACTTTGACCTACATTCCAAACCACTACCTGACCTAGACGTAGACGAACAGGTTTGGGTGAAACCAAACCCGAATCTTAAACAATCTCTCTGGCAATTTGGCCAAGTTCACAAGAAAGTCGGGGAAAGGTCTTACCTTGTCAAAATAGACGGAAAGGAATGTAGAAGGAATCGATAAAAATTAACAAATTATAACACCGACGACTGGTTATTTAGCCGCATTACCGACGACTGGTAATTTAGCCGCATTACCGACGACTGGTAATTTAACCGGATTACCGGCGGCTGGTAATTAAGAAGGAATACCGACGACTGGTAATTAAGCCTCATTACTGACGACTAGTAATTGAGCCGGACTACCGACGGCTGGTAATAAAGCCGGATTACCGACGGCTGGTAATTAAGCATCATTACCGACGACTGGTAATTAAGCTTCATTACCGACGACTGGTAATTGAACCGTATTACCGACGACTGGTAATTGAGCTAGATTACCGACAAGTGAAAATTAAGCTAGATTACTGACGGCTGATAATTTAGGTGGATTTCCGACGGCTGGTAATTAAGCTGGATTACCGAATACTGGTAATTAAGGATTACAGACGACTTGTAATTAAGCCAAGATCAAAAAGCTAGAACGATGACGGAGAAAATACTATGGTCAGCTACATTTTGAATACTCATAAAGCATATTTCAGAAGCAACGTAATCACGTTTTCTTATGATTTTACTGTTTTAACAATTTTTGATTATTTAACCTAGTGTTCTCAACGATGTTGTCAAAAATAATTTGTTTTGGACTATTAATGCGCTCAAATAACAAAATATGTCACCAAAAGGAACTTCCCCACATCTTGGCTTCTCAACCAGGTGACTATAGTCGCCCTATTGTGAGGCCACTCGTAGTCTCGTCTGTCTCTACACGGAAATCAGTAAACCACAACATCATTCTAGCCTTAGATACTGGCCTCAAAACTAGGACCAAATTAAAGTGGCTTTGTAACTAATTGTTTAAGCACCAAATATTGAAACGTAAGCTCTGCCAGGATTTGAAATCTAATGTAAGTTTAATGATCACGAAAGCCGTAAACATAATTTTATGCTCAAACGATAAGCCTTATCTATACAGTACTGGGCTTTCAAATAGGCGACTCTAGACGCCTACTTAAGTGAGAACGTTTTTATGCACATTAGTGATATATTTTATTACGAAAAAATAGATAATATAAATCAGAAAGCGATTCTACTTTAGTAGGATTATATAAATTTACAATATGCTTAAGCATTTCACCAAAAAATAATTTTTTATCCCTATCAGCTTTATAATTTAACGTATTCATATGTTTTTGCTCTTTTATTGATCATAATGTTTCTATTCTTAGTCTGGCTTTCCACCAATACACTTTCCTCGGGTCT
Organism: Phalangium opilio; assembly: GCA_019434445.1. Lineage (NCBI taxonomy): Eukaryota > Metazoa > Arthropoda > Arachnida > Opiliones > Phalangiidae > Phalangium > Phalangium opilio. Next base: position 254,574 of record JAEQBA010004607.1, on the reverse strand, counting down.
CTCATTACGCTGTCTTTTTTTGACAATATTTTTGAAGTTTTCGCTGGGTTTGATATGCTTTTGAAAAGCTGTCTCGTGACTAGCACTTGTTAAGAGGGATTCCAAAATTGCCTTTTGTTTTGATTCTTCAAAGTGAACAACATTGAACTTGGGAGCAGAAATACAGAATAATTTTTCTATAGGGTACTCCCTTATGCATCTCTAGAATAGATTTTTTGAGCTTTCCCCAAGATTGTTTCACATCAGTACACGTTTCATCTAACCTAGGCAATTTTTCTTCTTTATTTACTAGTAGTAATATGGCAATGCAATGCCACCTCCAGCGGGGCAAGAGCAAGTGATAATGAAGTCACTATTGTCACTCAGATCCATCTTAACCTTATGAGGTTCATTAGAATGTCCTGATGTTTGCAAAACTAAAGCTTCGATGTAACTTCCCGAGGCATAAACTATCGAAAAACGGGTCACACCACATTTTATAATGTGGTTTTTCTTCAATTTTTGTTCACCCTGCTGCAAACAGTTCTTTCTTTCTCCAATATTGTCCATGATTATAACCAAAGAGAGTGCAACAGGTACTAAAAATATTGAAGTATTTGCATTAGCATAACAGAATCCTAGAAACTTTGTCAACAGACAAGGCTTAACTTTATCGCGTTTTTAATAACAAATTAATTTTCTAGGCTAAATTTATTTTAAACAGCGAAGCATAAATAACTTAACATTAACATCTGTTCCCTCATGAATATCGTTCATCATAAATTTTAATTCTAAAAACTAATTTTCTTAAGAAGCGAATCAGCCGCGAGAGACTCTGGCTGAAAGTTGTTTGATTTGTTTCCTTGAGTTTGAGCTTCCAAAGTCGCATGCTAAGTGGTGCTAGTGAAACTTTACGGTACAAATAGTTTTTTGCGCAATCCACGCTCTTCATTTGACAATTGTCGAGTACTTGCACGCGAATATTAAGAATATTACAAGGATTTTTTGATAAAGTGCACTCAAGATACGTGTCTCGTACTTAAACTTACGAACCAGGTGTTTTTAGAATGCAGAATTTGGATGATGCGTAAACCCGACGTTCACTCTCGCACACTAAAACTGTTTCGACTGTTTAAATCGAAATGTTGAGTAACTTCGAGAACTCTTGGAGCTTAATAGGAATTATTGGATTTCCATGATTACTTTTTGTGACAATATGGTAAACAGGAAATAAAGTGTATAACTTTTAATGTGTTTGAAAAGGCCCAATTGTCTACGCCTCTACTGTTAACCCTATATTCTCATAGCTTCATTCACAACTGGTTTTGTGGTATAAACACTGTTGTCTCGTTTCACCTAATATATATTCTTAGTTTGCCAACACGAGTAACATTGAAAATCACCAAAAGTAATGTAAGAAACTTCCCTTCGGGAGAAAAGTATACAAAGGTGAATTTATCCCGATGCATCCTCGTACCGCGAATGTTCCCGTGCTCTTATACGTCTGTAAACAAAGTTTAAAAAATAGGGCCACGCCGCGTAGAGCGTAGGAATACATTCTCTGATCTCGCGATTGCGTCGGCTGCTTAAGTTAACTCAATTTCACACACTCATTGTAATTTGAAACTTTTCCAATGAAATAATTCATGCAGCATTTTTAGATTTTGATGATAAGCAATCGTTAATAAACAGGCAGTGACTCGATTATAGGATTTTCATAGGTCTTTGCATAAAGTTTGAATTAAACCCTTGCCTTGCCAACGTGTATGACTAACACTATACATAGATAAATTTTAAATCTCGAAATTTTGTTCTTGTATTAATAATTTTCATCTTGTTCTTCGCTTCACAACAAACTAGATTTTCGTTTCGAAATAACCGTATTTGAATATTTATTAGCAAAATCGGGAATCTTCTATTTCTTTACGACAGACGGCTAAGCCGACTACACTAGTTTGAAGCGCTTGTTCCTCCTTCCCTTTCCAACGACCATATCAAAGGACAAAGATCTATCGTACCATGTCCATGAGCAATAGTGTGTGAATATGGTATTTGGCGGTTCGAGGATGCCTCGCGTGTTTTAACATTATGCCTCCAGCGTCTTGTATACTTCCCTCCCGTAGGGAGGTTTTATATATTACTTCTGATATTTCGTTTAAAAATCTTTAATGAGATGGACTAAAATAAACGAATGGTAAAGGTTTACTAACTTTGTCACATTTATAAAATCTTTGACATCTATTGACGCCTATTAGGCCACTGTTCTCGAGAGAGCAAGAATAAAGATTTTTCACCCGAGTCTGTTTGTGGAGATGAATTTCCAGTAGCGAACACCGCGGCGCTTTCGTCAGGCATTACCCTTTGCTAATCTAGCTCCCTATCCTCATGCCTGTCCATGGGTAGGTGGTCTGAGATCGAAGACTGGCATTTTCGTTTGGGTCACCTAAATGAAAGGACTCTAAAGGATATGTGTCGAAGAAATCTGGCATATGGGATTAATCTCAAGAACGATGAAAATCTCGGCGTTTGCGGAATTTACATAAAAGGGAATCAGTGGAAGATGCAATGATAAAGATGAGCGTGCTTTCGGCAATTAAAAATGATGGTGACCGTTCAATTTTGAATAAGCCTCTATTGATGAATTCAGATTTAACCAGAAACATTCCATTATGAACAAGGAGTGCTTTACGCGTTCAAAACTTACCACGAGCATTCATTTTTGAACAACCTACCGTAATTTCATGAATTTATTCATTAACATGAATATGTGTGTATCATTAGTCATTCTATCATGTTATTCAGGGATGGGAGGGACCTTTCTGTTACAAATGCGTTTAACTTCATCGCGGTAGCTACTCAAAATCACCTGAAAGTTCGAACAGCAGACGACCAGTTTAACAAAATTGTATGAGGGATACAATTTTCGGTTAGGTTTACCAAACTGTGTCAACTGAAAATAAGGAAACGTTTAGAATCTGAACATCGTTTTTTTAGAGGTGTGCGGTTAACCGTTTCAATCGAATAACTCGATCGAATACCGAACCGAATATTTCGATTCGGTATTCGATAAGCCCATCATCACTATTCGATTCGAATATCGAATACCGAACTGACTATTCGGTTAAAGTTTGACTACCATAAATTTAGGTCCTTGGCACTAGAGCGACCCACCTTATTTAAAAAATATCATCCCAATTTTTTTTGTCTCCCATCAAAAACTACCAGCAAGTGCATTGGAAAATTTTATATATTAAAGGCAGCCTTGCCCGTAGGTGCGCATCGCAGAACTTTAACCACCGAGGGATTAGACCCTGGTTGCTTATTGTAAAATCTAGTAACAGATTCAAATATGGCACTTATCAAAACGCTTTTTCCAACACCAGCGCCTCCTGTAACAAATAGCCGTAAAGGCGTTTCTTTGCACTTTATATGGTGCAGAACTTCATAAAATATTTCTTTTTGTTTCCAATTCAGCTTGCTAACATGGGCATTGTATTCTGAATCATTAACTAACGTGACTGATGGAGCAACAGTTGTTTCTGCATTACCATCAAGAATATCTCTGTTAATATTTCCTATTGCCTCTTCCACTGTATAAATTAGAAATTCAGAATCTTCAACAAATAAAGACCTGTCTATTTCATTTTGATGTTCCAATTCAGGTTGGATATTAGTAAGATCAGCTTCAATAGCTTCACTTTCGAAATCTCTCACAGCCTGTTCAATAGCTACTTCGTCAATTTCATTATGAAATTCTTTTATAGATTCCGTTATAATCTCAAGTCTAAGCTCATACTCAGATTTTACATCCTTTGTCAAAATATCTCTACTCTCATCACGCCAAGGCGAGAATAACATGATTTGTTCACGATAAAACTGCTCGGGATCTTTCCTTTAATTGAATCTACGATACCGTGTAATTTTAGAATGACCACGTTTTCTAATGAACCCTGAATCATTTTTCAGTTTTAACCATTTACCACATTGAACTTCATCGTTCTCACCGTCATCAATATGACTTTGAGTTTCCGAAACTCTACGACTTCTGGAAAATTCATACCAAGCCGCAAACTGAGCTAACGTTACTGCCTCTAAATCATCTGGCCTTTGAACATAATGGTCTAACATTCCAGAAGCGAAAACATCCAAACTATCTTTGGACAATTGTTAAAGCTCAACTTTGCTTTTGAGAATATGAACACGATTTTCGGGCACATTTGTATTAACATAAATGCAAGCCCGACTACACCTGGAGACTGGAATTTGTAAAGCACTATAAGCCGCTTCCTGCGCGCTTACCTCGTGCGCGTTCAAAACTGATTAGCAATCACCTTCAATTTTTGCTTCACCGTGCATTTATCTGACTGCGCTCGTTTAGCAGCTTCACGCAGAAGCATTGACATACCACGCTGAGATTTCCCTATATAAGACACAATATACATAACCAGAGCGTAAGGATCAAGTACAAACTGAATGTCCTTATTCGCTTGCCAAAGGCGCAGAGTGCACGGGTTGTACGGATTAACCCTAGTATCTTTAGGGTGTCTTTTCAATAAAACCACTTTCCTTTTAAGGTCATACGTAATGGCTTTAATATAATCATCTTCAGTTATACGCAACTTTGCCAACAACTCCTCAAAACTATCTACCCACAATTCTTTTTCTTTCGATCGCAAAAGCTCACGCAATTTCTTGGAATTGTTCTTACACTTAAGTTCGTCGTCAAGAGTACCGGGTTCTCTTAAACTCGGATCATAAATAATAGTTCTTGGCATAGGAGGAAGTGGAATTCCAAAACGAAAAACGAAACTATCATTAACCTTCTTCCTACACGTTGTCGTGTGTTTATGCATTTGCAATGACGTTAACAAATCCCCATTATCATCGTTCAATTTACCAGCGCAAGAAATAACTTTATCAATAAATTCCTCTACCTCTTTAACATTTGACAGGTCATCTTTAAGCTTAGGCGCATCTTTAATCCATATCAACCCATGTTGATGAGGAGAACCTCTTTGCTGTATCTCAACTCTGAAGTAATAATCTTTAATAACACCAAGAGGGCCTAGCTTTTGCAGAGCTTTAAGAAGAGCCCGAAAACGGTGGTATCTTGCACAAGTAACAGGATCATCCTGAATCAACTTTGCCTTTACCGAAAAACTTAAATTGCCAATATCATCATTCGCTAAACGATCCTGACCCGAAGTCACCCTCAGTATGTTCAAAAGCTCAGGCCATTTGCCTTCCGCAGCTGAAAACGTTATAAAAAAGGTATCCGTGCCAAGCTGCCTAATCATAGCCATCAACTCTTTCTGCCTATGCTGCCAATATGAAGGTGAGGACTGCAAATTTTCTAATACTCTAAAACCATCATCCTGCTTAATAATTGAATCGAGTGCACCTGCAGACGATAAAAACCCAGCAGTGTAGTTATAGCCATCTTTTCTCTTGGTTTTTCTCATACAAACTTGTATGGAATCTCTAACTTTCATTGTTTCTAACTTAACAAAAGAGTAAAATAATTTAGACGGATTTTTAGCACAACGCCTATCAACATTACGAAGCTCCCACTTAGCAATGTCCCCAAAACTACCTTTAACCTTAAGGTCTCTCTTTTGACCCACATAAATACTGGGGAATGACAATTCCTCCGCGTCCTCGTCATAGAGTAAAGACATCGGCGTTTGACCTTCACCAGGAGCAAACTTAACATGCATGGTATTAGTGGGTAGGAAATCAGACAATGACACTAACAACGTGTCTTGATTCCCAACTGGGAATGAATTAACTTCGTTAGATTCATTCCAAATTTCATCGCTATCATTCTCATTCTCTACATTCATTGACCCTTGTGGGTTTTCACTTAATGCATCACCATGGTTTAATTGGCGGTCATTTTCGTCAACAATAAATTCAAGTTCTTCTGCAATTGGATCTAACATATCGCTCTTAACAGTTATACCATGCTTAACATACAACGGTGTTTTCACCAAAACTTAAGCGCTTCGAGCATTGCTTTTGGCCTAAAGGTATGTCCGCACTAGGCGTAAATTCTCACTCGCTACGCCACGTACGCTACGCTCGCCAAGTACGCCGGCAAAATTCCCTGTCCGCACTAGGCAATATTTGCCGTCGAGTACGCCGGGCGCGAGCGGCGAGAGAGGAAAAAAAAGTTAAACCTGTTCAACTTTCTACGCCGAGCAAGCCAGCGTAGCCGGCGTACATCCAATAAGCGAGCTAGGATCCGTCACGTGGGATGTTGGCAAATTTCGTCTGTTCCACCAAAATAAAATGGCGCCCGTATGTTCCAAAGTGAAGAGATTAGCCCACGCGAATAATTTAATTATTTCAATGCTATTGATTCGAAATAAAAAGAAAAAAGAAAAACAAAGACGCATATGGATAAGAGAAGTTTTCCAGGATAGGAATGAAGACGGTGATTTTACAAATCTTATCCCCAAGTTGAAATACTATTTTGAACGATTTGGTGACAAGCTCTATGTTGAATACTGCCGGTTGACACCATCCCAATTCAAATATTTACTGAACCTGGTTAAGGGTGAACTACAGAAAGAGTCAACTCAGTTTCGTGAATGCATATCACCCGAAGAACGACTTTACGTAACTCTGAGGTAAAGTTTCTCGTTTGGTTGATTGCAGGAAAGTATAGACCATGTCTTTTTTAGATACTTGGCAACAGGTTGTTGCTATAGATCTCTGTCATTAGCGTTCCGATTAGGAAAATCTACTATCGCTGAAATCATTCCTGAAACATGCAACGCCATTTGGAAGGTGTTGATGCCTATTTTCATGCGTCCGTAAACGAAGTCCACTATGAAGGTCATCGGTGACGATTTCTACAAGCAGTGGAATTTCCCCAATTGCGTAGGAGCCATCGATGGGAAACATGTGAACATTGTTGCACCCTCCAATAGTGGATCCCGCTACTATAATTACAAAGGGTGCCACAGTATCGTCCTTATGGCTGCTTGCGATGCCAACTATGTGTTCACATTTGTCGATATTGGCAACTTTGGTAGAATCAGTGACGGTGGTGTTTTTGGAGCATCCGAGCTAGGAAATGCAATAGACAATCCAGAGTTTTTCCCACCACCACGAAAAGTTGACAAAAGCCAGGTGGAGTTTCCATTTACCTTTGTTGGCGACGAAGCTTTTCCACTGAAGCCGAACCTCATGCGACCATATTCTGGCAGAAACCTACCAGAAGATAAATTTATTTTCAACTATAGACTGTCACGAGCTAGGAGGTGCATAGAGAACGCATTTGGCATTTTATGCGCAAGATTTAGAGTACTCCGCAACAGCATCCCTCTTAAACCTGAAAATGCCGAAGGAGTTGTGAAAGCAGCTGTGACTCTTCATAATTTCTTGATGATCAAAGATGGAAATCTTGAAGAAAGACTTTATTGTCCTAAGGATTTTGCCGATTATATTGATGGTGAAGGTATATTACATAATGGCCGTTGGCGCAATGAACAAGGCAACGTTCTACGTACAATAAATCAACAAGGATCAAATACGTACAAAAGAAATGCGGCTGCAATAAGAGATGATTTGAAGGTCTTCTTCATGGGTGATGGTAAGGTGCAATGGCAAGATCGGTACAATTCATAGACGTTCAAAACAAATGTAGAATTAATCTACTCTTTATTTAAATCGGCAGTGCCGGTACATTTTGATTCAGTGTCATGGTGTAGTTCATTCAAAATATTCATGAAAGAAATTTTAGCAGAACGTTTTTTTTTGGCAGGCAAACTTTTAAAATCATCTAATAAACTCAATAAAAACAGTTCATCAGAGTCTCCTCTATTATTCGAACATTCGTTCTTCTCAATAAGTTCGTTGTTTGTTTTCATCATTTCCAACAGCACAGCTTCAGTTGTATCTTTTCGACCCCTTTTTTTCCTGTTGATTTCGTCACTGTCCTTGTTTTTAGAATTCAGCGAAGGGCTAGAAGATTCACTGCCATCATATTTGGATTTGGCAGATCCACTTCCTTCCTTTTCGCCTCCAAAACTTGGGGTTTCCAGTGGGGTCGATGGTGAATCACAATTAACATGTTCATTTGAGCTTGATGCCGAAAGCAGATCTTCTTGGGAGATTGTAAACTCTCCACCGTCTGTGACAAATATTTCGTGCCCTTGGACGTCTCTTGGTATCACATGTTCTTGGTTATGATTGTCCCTTTTGTTCACATGGTCTTCGTTATCATTTTCTCGTGACATATTACTACAGGTTCTATGTTAACAAGGCTTGTGAACATAGATGTACACTATTTACATTGGAAACACAAATAAACTTACGGTATATGTTTTAAAGTATCATCTAAAAATGACAGAGATTGCATCAATTCCCATGGTTTCTTAAATGATCGTCCTGATCCACTTGTTTTGACCCTTTTGTCGTTTTTTTTTTCTGCTGTATTTGTCCCTTATAGATTTCCAACGCGCCTTTGTCTCATTCACTAGAAACATCACTTATATTATAAACAAGCAAATATTAATACATAATTTAATTTAGGAATACTTACAAGAGGCTCCCAGCTTTTCCGAGATACTTCTCCAAGAGACTTCCTTCATTTTAGCCATTCTATAACTTTGGAGTGAAATATTCCATAATTCTGGTCTCAAATAAACTTCATTAATCAATTCTTCATCATTAAACTCAAAATAATTAGACATTATGGATAAAAAATCAAGAAGCCGAAAGACTGAAAATCTACGAGTACTAGAATAGACAGGGCCTTGGCTCTATTTTTATTTTGGTGGAGCAGACGAAATTTGCCAATATCCCACGTGACGGATCCTAGCTCGCTTATTGGATGTACGCCGGCTACGCTGGCTTGCTCGGCGTAGAAAGTTGAACAGGTTTAACTTTTTTTTCTCTCTCGCCGCTCGCGCCCGGCGTACTCGACGGCAAATATTGCCTAGTGCGGACAGGGAATTTTGCCGGCGTACTTGGCGAGCGTAGCGTACGTGGCGTAGCGAGTGAGAATTTACGCCTAGTGCGGACATACCTTAACAGTTTCATACATATAGGGTGTCTTATATCGCATTCTTCTCATAAACTCAATTTGTATAGTATCTGTCTCACGTGGCAACCTTGGTAACACTGAAACGGTAGACTCAACATTAACAGGAACATTAACGTCATTTCCTTTAATTCCTCTTTGTTGATCACATCCCAACCTTCTTATTTGCATAAAAGGTATTCGTGGTGAAATCATTCTTTCCTCTAAATTAGACAAATTAACTAGTTCTGCCGGAATTTCAGGAAATTCAAATCCATTTTCTCTGGAAAATTTGGGAAATTCGTTTTTCTTTACAGCTTTGTTACAAGCACTACATAAAAACACTTTGTCGCCTAACCCACGACGGTGAATACCAGGGACTGCCAAAAACACTGCAGACTTCACAAAGCTACCAGATGCTTTAAAAAACAGATTTGAACACCCTTCACAAGGCCACGTTGGACCTTCTTTTATGCTTTCAAAATAAGTCTGCACTATAACAAGAGGATTCATCTTCCTTTCTGCGGCAGACAATCTATTTCTTGAACGTTCAGAGTTCCTGAA